>JADBJO010036780.1:0-10556 GCA_016801955.1 Conus betulinus | reverse complement strand
ACGAGAATTCCCCCTTCTCACCCACCCCACCCCACCCCCCCACCCCCCTCCCCAGCCCCCACCCGTCACCGTACCCCCCCTTCCCCCGTTCCAGACACTGATTTTCCCTCAACATCCCCCACCCGCCACCCCCCGAACACTTCCGACACTCACCCCCCCGCTCCCGCTCCCCCTTCCCCCCCGTATTGTACCACCCCCGCCACACCAACCCCACAACACAGACCCCCAAAGAATAGACAAAACCAATATTCAAACAAAAACGGCTATTATGCGGAGAAGAACGAATTAAACGCCAGCAAACGACACGTCAATTGCAACCCCCACGGGGAACCAACAACGAAATGAGTCTGAAAATTGCAAAAGTGATTGAAACTTGACCCTTGCCTGCCCTTGACACTAGGCCACCCGGGACAGAAAACCAACAAATCTACCAACAGAAAGAAACACCCCCACCCTCAGGTGCAATAGTGGCCCCCCACCTTGACGCTAGACCGCTCTGACCCTTGATGCGAAACTTGCAACTGCAAATTGAACCCAGAGGCAACGCAAAGAGGCAAAGACAAAAACACGAACTCCCCGAGGGCCCCAACCCCCACAAAGCGAAAACAGCAATAATATCTTTCACCCACAGCACCAGAGCACACGAACCCCCGGCCCAACAGGACAAGGCGTCCCCTCCGAAACACAAAAGCAAAAAAAGGACGCAACACCCACCTCTCCACCAGGAACACCCCCTAATACAAATGAGCCCATGGCCCAGGGAGCCCAACCAACCCTGTCACCCACTCCCCGAACTACCCTACATGGACCCATGGACACAAAGGGTGCACACTTCCTAACTCTCACCATTGAACAACTGCAGTGAGAACCTGCGAGAACCTATAGACCGTGACGCGCAGAAGCACACCCATTGCCCATTGCAAATATCACCTTGCCGACTGACCTGACCACCCCTCGGTACCCACCTCTGCAGGGCAACCCATCCACCTTGCTCACACACATGTTACACCCTTGCCCCTTTTTCCCTTTCGCCGCCCCTGTTGTCCCCCCAGCCCCTCCCGCAAAACCGGAGCCATCATCAGTTTTTGCATCCGCAGTTTGCCTCTACGTCGGTCCAATGACAGTCTCCATGTTCTGGCCGATGCTGATGATTTTACCACAAAGTCACAACGGCGAGGATAGCAAACTGAAACTAGACGATCTGTAAGAATGTGGATGAAGATGAGCACCAAGATCATAATCCTGGCGACTCTGGGGTTGTGGATTCGAATCTCTCTGCTGGGTCATTTCGGTATGGGGGGTTCTCCTCGAAGTTTACATTGGTTCTGACTTCGTTTCTTGAAAGGTCCTTTGAATGAAACTATCAACCAAAGCTCCCTGTGTGAACGTACGCACGACATCCCATCACCAACATTTGGAAGAGAAGGCCAGTTTGGTCGTCGGTGTGGATGACACGTTGCAAACAGCGTTCACCCCTGCGTCAATTAATGGAAGTTATAAAGATAAATAAATTGACTGGCTGATATTGACTGAATGTTATGGCAAACTACTGAATGTAGCGCCAGTGGCAGTTTTTTAGTTGGCTGTACCCAGGCAGGCATCCCATTGTGTAAACAGGAGCGTGGATTATAAAGTGCTAAGATTTTTATTGACCTCTAAGCCAGGATAAGCTCTATATACGTACTCTAGATAACAAGATACATATATATATATATATATATATATATAGGTTCCAGTATGGGCGGAGAGTATATTGCTAGATTACATTCTACCCTTCCCTTGTATCTGGCTTCAACCAGTTCTCAGAGACACAGACACCCACAGTGTTGGTCAGGGAAGTTAACTACTGTTCCTGGAGACGCACCAGTTATATGGAAGAAACTCGAGTGTGGTGCTTGGTTCGAATCTTTGTACTTGACGGGCGAGCTGTTTATTTTTCTACACAAAAGCATGGAACAGACTACCACCTGAAGGTTCTTAGACGATAAACGACTTCATGCCAAATTGTTTCATTGTGTAAGCACAAAAAGTGGTCTGAAATCCGAATTTTGATTCACATGATGAAAAAAGAAAACTGTTATAAGTATGATGTTGATGACTTAACAGTAAAGGCGTTCAAGGTGTTTCTGATCATAATTTCATCATCACTGATCTCAGTGAATGTATTCACGAAAGCTACTCACCATCATGAGGAAAGATTCTGTTTATTAACTGTCCGCTGAAGAATTCCATCACTGCTTTGTGAAAATAAAAGTCACTGTCAGGAATTGGGGTTAAATTTCCAGTCGTCATCCACACCATCCTGTTCTTTCAAACCTATTCATAACTGCCATTCATTTACAGATTAAGCTCTATACATGTATTAAAGAGTGGGCCTCAACATAAAGCATGTAAGTTGGATCTCTCTCTCTCTCTCTCTCTCTCTCTCTCTCTCTCTCTCTCTCTCTCTCTCTCTTTTATGGGCTCAGACGATGGAAATGGCATTTTTTTGTGTGTATGGAGATGGCTAGTGAGATCAATGCTTCACGCGTTTCTGTTATGCTTGGTTTTCAGGAGGGACACACGTCTATGTCATGCTAATGTACCAAGGAGAAAATTTCAACGTGTATATAGTCTCCAAAGCGTTCGCATAAACGCACAGGCCTTTCTTTGACTGAAGTTTTGAGGTCACTTTGCTCATCTGTTTTTGTCTATCTCCCAACTCTAAACTCAGCATGGCAGACATCTTTCCAGCTATAGCGTTAACAAGACATGCGAGCGAAGGCCTCACACAATAATACCGTGGGTTAACACTCACTACTCAGTCAAGGCGTCTTTCCCAGACACAGACACGGCCTTTCTTTCTCCCAACAGGAAAAAAAACACACAAAAAGTGAAAGCAGTGAAAGAGAACAGACCAGGAGCCTGACACAATCTCCTATGTTCTTTCAACAAGCCGTTGTCGGAAGACGAATTCAAAGACAGGAACTGTAAACAAAGGTACGTTGACTGATTTGTAAGTGCGTCACACACACACACACACACACACACACACACACACACACACACACACACACACACACATAGTGTCTCTATGTTTAATATATTATGTATTTATGGCAACAGGAAGTTACGCAGCAATTTTTGTGATTGAGGAAAAATGATGTTCAGTTGTTTTTCAAACGTTTAAATGTGAGAAAGGCAATGGGCCCTGATAATATCTGTGGAAAATTGTTGAAGGTGTGTGCTTCTCAGCTCTCCTATGTTTACAGTCGTTTGTTTTACCTGGTCACTTAGAGAATGTATAAATTCCTGTTTTATGGAAAAATGCCACTGTATGTCCTGTTCCCAAAAACGCAACCCAAGCTGTTTAATGATTACCGACCAGTTGCCCTCACATCTGTTGCAATGAAATGTCTTGAAAGAATTGTCCTCAGTTATGTTTTAAAAGATACTACACAGTACCAAGACCCGTTTCAGTTCGCATACCAACAGAACAGATCAACAGATGATGCCACACTCACACTTCTCCATCATGCTTTTTCACACCTCGAAAAACCTGCCTCCTTTGTACGCATTCTCTTTATTGATTTTCATCAGCATTCAACACCATACAACCACATCTGATGGCAAAGAAACTCATTAACATAAATGTGGGTAACAAGCTCATTCTTTGGATAATTGATTTTCTTACACAGAGGACACAGTCTGTTCGATATCAAAGTGTTGTTTCGTCTTCCAGAGTCATTTCAACTGGCGCACCCCAGGGTACTGTTTTATCACCAGTGCTTTTTACTCTGTACACAAATGATTGTTCAGGAAGTGATTCAACTTTGTACATTAAATATTCAGATGACTCAGCACTTGTAGATCTTTCCAACTCTGATTCTGTTTACTTCAAGGAGGTTCAAAGATTTGTTGACTGGTGCGATCATAACTATCTTGATCTGAATGTAACAAAAACGAAAGAAATGTTGATTGATTTTAGAAAGAATCCAAAAGCTGTACCACCACTTTTTATCAAAGGTGCTGAAGTAGAACGTGTTGAATCATACAAATATTTAGGAACTTTTATAGAGATAATAAGCTGAATTTTAAATCCCATGTTGAGTATGTCCACAAAAAATGTCAAACCAGATTATATTGTCTTCGCAAGCTGCGATCATTTCATGTGAATACTGACATTCTTCGGACATTTTATTCATGCTTCTTGGAATCTGTTCTAACTTTCTCATTTATGTGTTGGGTATGGTGGGTTGACTGTGAAGAGCAGAAATGTGCTTGAGAAAGTGGTGAACGTGGGAGGAAAAAATCGTTGGTGAGAGAGACAAAAAAGTCTGAGTGAGCTATATAGGTGCCGTGTTAGTTGTAAAGCGAAGAAGATTACGTGTGACCAGACCCACGTCCTTGCAAATCAGTATGACCTTCTTCTTCAGTCAGGACGAAGATATCGATCGGTTAAATGCAGAAGTGTCAGATTTAAACAAAGTTTTATTCCCCTGTCCATTGATTTCTTGAACCGGAAGATGTTTAATTGAAATCCAAATTCCTCTATATGAATGTATGTGTCATATGTGAGAAAATGGGTAATGTGGCTAAAATTATTGTTGCTGTGAATGTGTGTGACCACAAATTAATTTCTCAAATTGAGATAATAAAGTTTACTTGACTTGACTTGACTTGACTTGACGTAGGTAACCGTTATTGAAAAACAGATGCTGAGGAAAGGTTCGTCTGCTCTGCTACGATTTCTTGTTTACGAGTGATCTTCAATATTACATTGGCGACGAGGTATGGCAACTGCACTCCCTACCACCGAGAAATTCTCTGTTCGTGCTGATGGGGTCGGCACAAGATTGAAAAAATGGTTAGCGCGGTTTGAACTGATGCTGAAAGCGATGAACCTTACCGACCATGGACGAAGGAAAACGTTACTGCTTCACTCAGCTGGAGAAGTGTATGACATCTACACAACATTTAGTGAAGACCAGATAGGACAAGACAAAGCATATGGCTACAAAACACTCACAAAATCGCTGTCAGTTTATTTTGAGCCACAAAAGAATGTTAACTTTGAAATTTTCAAGTTTCGTCAAGCAAAGCAAGAACCGAGTGAGAACATCGACACGTTCTGTGCTCGTGTACGTATCTTAGCAGCCCATTGCGAATTTCAAGATCCTGATAGAGAGATTCTTCAAGGTTGTCTGTCACATCGTCTCAGGAGATGTGGTCTTCATGAGGATAAGACTTTAATCAATTTATTGAAACTAGCACGATCCTTTGAACTTTCTGATCTTGAAGCAACAGAGATGGAAGCAAATCCCAGTGATGCAGCCAGTGTGAATTTTGTTCTCAGAAAATGGAACCAGCCAAAAAGAAATCAAATTAAAAGTGCTGTACAACAAAGTCCACGTTAACAAACCCAGACATCACATCAATCAAGCAGCAAGCCTTGTGGATGGTGTGGTGGTAATCGACATCCTCGAGACAATTGCCCAGCCAGAGACAAACAGTGTCGTTTGTGCCCAAAGCCAGGCAAAAGTGTGTCGTTCTAGAGCCAAGCAAGCAGCAAATGTGCTCGTTGTAAACATTCAAGAGAACATTGAACCAGAGTCAGCTTCTTCAGAAGAAGAATATGTGTTTTTGGTTAGTAGTGCAGATTCATCATCTACACCCAAGGTCAACCTCAAGATATCGGTTGAGTCTGTTCCTTTTTATCTTGATACCAGCGTATCTGTCAATGTCATTGATGAAACCACATTCAACAACCTGTCAACATGCCATGATCTAAAGCCAACATCAACAAAGAGTTTTGCGTATGGCTCATGCAACCCACTCACTGAGCTAGGACATTTACAGGCACTTATTTCTTACAAAGATAACAATATATCCACACTTGTCTATGTCATTCAGTCTGGACCACATGCAAAAAGTGGAAATTTACTCTGTGCTGACACTGCCCAAAAATTACAGCTGATCAACTTTGCTTTCATGGAATCAACACCTTCATCATGTACCATTGCTGACAAACTGAGTGAGGAGTCACCAGAACTCTTCAACAGAATGGGCAAACTTAAAGATGTTAAGGTGAAACTATATGTTGTGCAGATGTTCAACCCCACTGTGCAGCCTCACGGTTGCATTCCTTTCCATACGACAAAGAAAGTTGAAGCAGAACCTAAACGACTTGAAAAACTGGACATCACTGAAAACGTTGATGGGCCAACTCCATGGGTATCACCAATAGCAGTCGTTCCAAAACCCAAGAAACCACATGAAATCCGGATGTGTGTAGACATGCGTCTTCCAAATCAGGAAATAAAGTGCACAAGACACATCCAGCCAACAACTGAAGATATTCTGATGAAACTCAATCAAGCAACAGTCTTCTCTAAGTTGGATCTCAACAGTGGCTATCATCAACTGGAACTTGATGAAGAATCAAGAACATGACAACTTTCTCTACGCACGTCGGCTTACGACGTTACAAACGCCTGAACTTCAGTGTCAGCAGCGCTGCTGAATTTTTTCAAAATCATATTGCTGAAATATTGGCAGACATTCCTGGATCCTTAAACACAAGCGATCCAGGAAAGTACCAGATGGAGCATGACAAGACTTGAAACAAAAGGTCTTTGCAACACTCAAAGAAAAAAATCTCACTCTGAACAAAAGCAAATGTGAGTTCAACAAGGATAACATAGAATTCTACGGTTTTGTCTTCAGTCGACATGACATCTCACCAGACCCAAAGAAAATAGAAGCAATTCACAAGATACCAGCACCTACCTAAGCCAAGGATATGAGAGGTCTTCTCGGTCTGACAAGCTATGTCTCACACTTCATTCCAAACTATGCAGCTGTCACTAAACCACTTCGAGATCTCACAAAGATGCAGAATGGAAGTGGACTACAAAACATGATGCTGTACTTCAAGAACTAAAATCACGCCTGACCAACAATGAAGTTATGGCTTACTATAATCCTGATTTGTCAGTAGAAGTCATCCTTGACGCTAGCCCATTTGGACTTAGGGCACTTCTTGCACAACGAAATGACAAAAACACAAGCCACATCGTTGCCTACGCCAGTCGTGCACTGACAAACGTGGAGTCTAGATATTCACAGTGTGAAAGAGAAGCACTTACTGTCGTATGGGCTTGGAGCATTTTCATCTGTATATCTTTGGTCGTCTTTTCAATGTCATCTCGGATCACAAACCTCTTGAGAACGTCTTCAGCAACCCAATATCAAGACCATCAGCACGTACAGAACGTTGGAATCTTCGCCTTCAGTCGTACGATTTCACAGTACCTTATCAACCAGGTGAAAAGAATCCTGCAGACTTCCTCAGTTGACACACAGTAGAGAAGGTTAATGTCAAGACAAGTCATAATCCAAGATTGCTGAGGAATACATCAGTTACATAGTTGACCGTACAGTCCCAAAAGCAATGGCAGTGCAAGACACTGTCAAAGCATCAAAAGACCCGACTCTAGAAGCCGTTTGGTACGCTGTCAAAACAGGTGTATGGCAAACCCCATCAGACATCACAGTTTCTGCGTCTGATTTCCAAATTTTCAAGACAGTTTGCAATGAGTTGTCAGTCAGTGAAGGACATCAACAGATCCTGAGAGGAACACAGATTGTCATTCCTAGAAGCCTTCAGCAGCAAGTTATAAATATAGCACATGAAGGTCATCAAGATATCATCAAAACAAAGAAACTTCTTTGTGAGAAGATATAGTTTCCTAATATGGACCGTCAAGTGGAAGCCAAGATCAAACATTGCCTAGCATGTTTGGCAACAATCCCTGATCACACCACAGAACCTCTCAAAATGACAGAATTGCCTGGAAGTCCTTGGTCTGAAGTGAGCATTGATTTTACTGGCCCATTTCCATCAGGTGAATACATCTTCGTAGTAGTTGATGCTTACTCTCGCTACCCAGAAGTAGAGATTTTGTCATCAACAAAGGCCAAGACTGTGATTCCCAGACTAGATGCAATATTCGCTAGGCATGGCATTCCTGATATTGTCAAGTCTGACAATGGCCCCGCCTTTCAACAGTCATGAATTCGCTCAGTTCACCAACTATCTAGGCTTCAAGCACTACAAAATAACCCCTCTTTGGCCACAAGCAAATGGTCAAGTTGAACGCTTTTTCGTCCATCATCAAGAAAACAATTGAAACAGCACAAGTTGAAAACAAAACATGGAAGCAAGAACTGCTCAAGTTTCTACGAAATTTCCGTGTAATACCTTGTTCTACAACTGGAGTGCAGAAGCACTCTTCAACAGGAAAATCAAAACAAAACTCCCCACTCTTGAAAAATCGTCAACTCTGACTCTCAGTATGAAAATCCGCACCAAAGATGCTGAAGAGAAACAGAATATGAAAACAGCAGCAGATCTGGCACGTCATGCGACACAGTCTAACCTTCGGGTTGGAGGCACTGTTTTGGCACGTCAACCCAGCCAGAACAAACTCACTCCCCACTATTTCCCATCTCCTCTGAGAGTGACTGCTCGCAAAGGAACAATGGTCACTGCCTTTTCCCGTACTCCCAATCACCCGAAATTCTTCCTTCTTCAAGAAGATCCCCTCATCCCTTAACAAATCCCCTGATACTGCAGTTCCAGAAGAAACTGAAGATGAGCAGGAAAACATCCCTGTGACCACGACTGGTGATCAAATCTCTACCAATCCATCACGAAGCAACCCTGTTTTTACAACCGGGCAGTCCAAGACGTTCTGGTCACCAGCGTCGCAAACCTCTGTATTTGGAACATCATGTTCCCAAGTGGCAATCATTTGACCGAAATGACAATCATTTGACTGTTTTGTTTTCATACTGAATTCTATAAAAGCGATGGAAGTGAGCAGAAAGACTTTCCACGAAGCTCTCTGAGTATTGTCCATTTGCTAATTGACTCTCAATCATTTTGATCATTATATGTTATACTGTTTCTGTGATTTTTTCAAAATCGTTTTGAATTGTTTCGATCGAAGCCGTATCTTTTCTCACCTATGTCAAAACTAGATTACCTGACTCTAAATATTTGAAAAATATCTGTTTATTTTATCATAACTTACTTAAGACAAGATTATTAGATTGGCTAAAGATTTTCAAATTCAATTGCATACTTCAACATTTTATTTCGTTCAAGAAATCCAATCTAAAATGAGGAGGGATGTAGTGTCATACGCGTTTAATGTATATCTATGGAAACAGGAGGTACGCAGCAATTTGTTTAGGAACTTGCGTCGTAGTAACCGTTTTCTGAAAAACAGATGCTGAGTAAACGTTCATCTGCTCTGCTATGATTTCTTGTTTTCGAAAGATCTTCATTATCACAACACACACACACACACACACACACACACACACACACACACGAAAGTACACATATTCTGTTCATCAGAAGATTACCGATAAAACAATCCCAGTCTATTATCTGAACAACTCCAGCTGATATGGTAATCCTTGTTTCAAACATTGTCAGCAAATTTCAATCAAACGATGACACAAAATTCTCTTGTATTACGATAATAATCGCAATTACTTAAGCAAGCTTTACCGTCGAGAGTAATCAGTGAGCTGATATAGATATTTACCATACCTCATTGAGTTGTAGACATGACAAGAACTGTATGATTTCATATCGTCAAACATGCAGAGAACAGATGAGAAGAAAAGAAATCAAAAAGGTCTGTAACCAACAAAATGTGCCCGTATGTCACAAATTCAGGATCTGAAAAATTCGGTCAAAATGCGTTCCAAGTGCCACACAAGTGCCATACACTGCAACTACAACCATAAAGAGAGTTTAACACGATGTGAATGCTGAGTATATTGCTACCTTGAATCAGGCAGTTTCGATTTATCAGACGTAATCAACCATTTGTGCGCAAACTGAAAAGAACAAATCTGCACCTTAATTCACCCACACACTTCTAAACCAAAGATCGTGAACTTTGAGTTTCAATAGACACCCTGTGAATTTTTTTTCAAGGTAGTCTCCGTGGTTCCAATCGAATTCATTGTTTTCAAAATATACGGTTAGAAAATGCAGAATAGACGATTTGGGCGCCTACTCGTTTTTCAATAGACCTACTAGTTCAAGTCGCCAAGCTACTGGGCATAGAAACTGATCTCTTAAATGTTTCAAGCAACAGTGAGTCGAAGTCTGTTGTTAACGTTATGCTGTATCATAAGCTGAGTGTGAAATTCAATGATTTTACAAAGAATACCACAGTCCCATTCATGAATGAAACTAATTTCTTCAAATTGTTTACAAAAACGAGTTAGATTTAGCGAGTATTTTTCAGTTACCCACGGTCAAATGATGAAAATGTTTGACTGCGGAGCTGACGATTCTAGTTCGAACCACACCTGAGGGTGGTGTTTTTTTTTATTCATTCATATTTTCATTTTTTAAACCTGTTTATCCATCCATCCAACAGTAAACAGATACCTGATTGATTTCAGAGAAGGCTAAAGGCGGTGGAAGGAGAGAGATCGGCTCCGCCTTGACCCAGTGAACCTCTGACAGTTCATTGCCCTCGGGCCAT
>JADBJO010036779.1:0-10558 GCA_016801955.1 Conus betulinus | reverse complement strand
AGTTATCATCCCACCCCACCCCTCCCCGATGACGAGGAAAGGTGCTGGTAATCTTCAGATAGACCTTTGACTGGACCAGGTCACATGCTTGTGCTATTGCGACGAAGGCGTAGTACACACCCAACTGGGGGGACAGACACAGACAGTGTGGCGCCCCGCTTTACTGCCATGATGTGTGACGTCCTGCGGCTCCTTGGCTACAGTTCAATGACAGTGGTTTCCATTGCGAGAGGTGTGTGTTGTTAGAGTGTATTCTATTGCACGGTAGTGTGGTAAGAGAGGAGAGAGAGAGAGAGAGAGAGAGAGAGAGGAGAGTCAAGAAGTTATATTCATATAAAGGCCAAGGCCTTTTACTGAAGGAGCGGGGGGGGGGGGGGGGGGGGGGGGGGGCGCTGTACAAATGACTGAACAAGGGAAAAGAATGCAGAGAGGGACAGACAGAGAGGAATTTCATGTTATATTTTAGACTGACACTGAAAAATAATGAAAGAAATATAGATAACTCTCTCGTAAATGAGCATTTCTTCCAGTAAGTGTAAAACCTTTTTTCGTCTGAAGTAAATGTAGTTCATGGAATTTACTTTAAGAAAAATCCATTTACGAAAAATGGGTAATACCATCTTCTTGAGAAAAATGAATTAAGCCCTTGCACTGAAGAATACAAGACAACAACACACGAGGACAAGAACGAGTAGTCTACGGATGTTTTTGTCTCAGGATGAAAGATTAGTGCTGTCGCAAAATCAGAATGTTCTGGAGTAGAATTATATCTGTTTAGATATTTCGGGAAAACGTGGCAAAAGGTTTTTGACAAAACGTCAATATTAGTTTTGACACAACGTCAATACTAGTGGTCCAATAATGAGAGAGGCTGAGTCGATCGTAGACACACAGAAAATTCAAATGACTGGATTCCATTGACAGCAAGCTGGTCATTTTATTTGTTAAAATTCCCTCCTTTTTATTTCATCCTAACGCTAATTTATATCCCCTCCTTCATTGCCACACCTCCCCTCCACTGACCCACTATTTACCTGCCAAACCCTGTACCTCAGTTTGGGAGTGTTTCTGAAGGGGAGCTGCAGGCGTCAGGGAGATGATTTGGCTCTGCTGACTGAAGAGAGTGTCGTTGGTTTCCATAGTGTGATTGTGTCCCTTTACCAACAGAGCCTAGTACCTGCTCTGCTGACCAAAGGGTGTGGTGTGTTCCATGGTGTGATTACGTCCTTTACGAACAGAGTCTAGTACCTGCTCTGCTGACTGAAGGGGTGTCGTGGGTTTGGATAGTGTGATTACGTCCCTTTACCAATAGAGCCCAGTACCGGTTCTGCTGACTGAAGGGTGTCGTAGGTTTCGATAGTGTGATTACGTCCCATTACCTGTTCACCTCCAGGACAGCATCCAACTACACGGCGGAAATGGTGTTGAGCCGCACTGATGATTGGCCCTCAATAGACGACCCCATGGGTCTGATCAAAGTCTGTGAAATAAGGTATATGCATGCACATGATCAAATGATTGACGTCCACATCTTCCCCTCTCTCTGCTCCCTTCCCTCCTCTCCCTCTCTCTCTCCTCCTCAGTGTGTGTGTGTGTGTGTGTGTGTGTGTGTGTGTGTGTGTGTGTGTGTGTGTGGTGTGTGGTGTTTTCAATCTGGAATGTCACTGTGAACGTGTGATTGTTTTCTCTTTGTGATCTGTCATTTTTTCACATTAATTTTTTCTCGTTTTTTTTTTTTTTGATTTCTGATTTTTTAAACCTTCTAATGTACATGTTAAAAACAGCAAAAGAAAACTTTTTAAACAGGGAGAAAAAGTGTGTGTGTGGGAGGGATGATGGGGAGGGAATGGGGATAGGAGGTAGGTGGGGGGTGAACGAGAGGGGCAGACAGTTACAGCGGCCGGTCAGAAGATATTTTGCACTGGGGGGGAGCTGATCCGAAGAAACCATTAAACATTCCTTCGTTTCCCAAGTTTCTGTGAAAACATGGGTGTGAAATCATGTTACAATTTCATCACAATTGTGGAGGGATATAGGATGGGGATGTCATCGATTTTTATGAAAGCAGGGTTTGGGAAAAGGGTGGGAGGGGAAGGAGATGGTGTTCCAAAATTGTTATAAAAGCAGAGGGGAAGGGGGACTCTTGTATTCCAATTTTTTTTTAGAGGGAATATCCTCATATCTACCGTGGTCCAATAAGAGCGGGGTGGGTTGAAATGAGAGGAAGGGAGAGGAGCGCACTGTAACATGCTGTCCATATTTTCTAGTTTCAGTAATTGGTATCCCTGGTACGACGCCAGTGAATGATGATTTCAGAATCAACTTTGCAAGGTCCACTCGACGTGCACATGTGTGTGCGTGCGTGCGCGCGTGTGTGTGTATGTGTGTGTGTGTGTGTATTTGCGATGTCAAAGGTACCCATTTCCTTTCGCAGCAGTAACCTCAAGAGTACCAGCTTCTTTCTGTCCAATATTAGAAATGCTTTACTGATATCTTCTGACATTGAGACAGCCCTTGGCATGTTGGAGCATTTTTGATATTTCTTCAACCTTTTTCAACAAAAGTGACTTAAATCTATAACACAGAAAGAAGCTCTGTGAAAAAGGGGGGTACCAAAGGAAGTCCTTTCACCGCACGGTTGTGGGCCTGGGAAGTATTGAGCTGAAGGAATGTCCAGCATGGGGAATATGTAGGGGAGAAATATTGAAAAGAAAATGAACAGGGAGATTATGTAGCAGCCATGAGCTGAAAGTATACAGTAGAAGGAAAATCGAGCGGGGAATTTGAGCTGAAGGAGCAGTGAGGATGGGGAGTAATGAGGAGGGGGGAGAACTAAGGCGGTGGGTGGGGGGGGGGGGGGGGGGGGTGGGGGGTCACCAAGCAGCGACCAGTAGGGTGGGAGTGATAAGCAGGAGGATTGTTGAGCTGGGGAGTATTGAACATGAGCAGTATTGATACGCTCGACTTCTCATATCTGTTTCTGATACACTCTGCATCACGCTGCCAACATTGAGACCGAAGATGAAGACGGTTCCAATGAATGAGCTTATTCTAAACAGAGGACATGTTCCGTTTCCAGAGAAAAACAGGATCCACAGTTGGATTGATGAGCGGTGTGATGGTACCAACAAGCTACATTTCACAGCAGCGTGTCACAATGGTTACTTTTGTTTTGGTTTCATTTTGTTTACTCTCAGTTCTTATAGAACAGGGAGTACTTTGCAATGGGAACGAAGAAAAAATGCTGTCTGTGTGTGAGTCAGTCAGTCTGTCTGTCTATCTGTCCGTTCGTGGTCAAAATGGGTTCCACTCGCCCCAGACAAAAACTACTGGACTAATCTTTCTGAAAATTTGTAGGTATGTTCATTATGGGTCACGGATGATGCCCGATGTTTTATTTTACCGTTTTATCCCTTACTAACGGCTGTAACTGCCCATAACGGTTCTTCTTTTTTTTTTATTGAATATATCAGAAAGTACTCGGCCGATCTTTCTGAAAATGTGTGGTAGGTATGTTCATTATGGGTCACAGATGATGCCTGATGTTTTGGCTATAAAAGCCCATAAACGGTTTTTATTCTTTATGGAAAATCTCAGAAAGTAATTGGCCGATCTTTCTTAAATTTGTAGATATATTCATTATGGGTCACAGATGATGGACGATGTTTACCCAGAATAGCCGTTACTAACGGCTATAACTGCCCAAAACGGTTTTTCCTCTTTATGGGATATCTCAGGCATATTCAAGATAAACTGGGAGTACGTTTATATGCTTTGCATCTTGTTTCACTTTTGTTGGTTTTTGTTAAGTAGGCATCAACACCCCCCCCCCCTGTCCCCTCCCACACACACAAAGACGTTCTCTCTCTGTCTCTCTCTCTCTCTCTCTCTCTCTCTCTCTCTCTCTCTCTCTCTATAAACAAACAGTTTAATCGTCCATATAGTTCTCGGTCACATAATATTACTATGACTATGTGTGAATGCGTGTGTGTATGTGTGAGTGCGTGCGTGCTTGCTTGCTTGCGTGCGTAAGTGCTTTCGCGCGCGCCCGGGCGCATATGTGTGTGCATGAGAGAGAGAGAGAGAGAGAGAGAGAGAGAGAGAGAGAGAGAGAGAGAGAGAGAGAGAGAGCATGGGTATGTGTATGACTTGAGCTTCATTGCTTTCAGATACACAAAGCTCTCTCTCTCTCTCTGCCACCCACTCTCTCTCTCTCTCTCTCGGCTTCCCCCCCCCCCCCCACCTCAAGTCTCTCTCTCTGTCGCTGCTCTTTTTTGGCATATCCCAGTCCTCTCGTTTTGCTTTTAAACTTCCACATTACATTTCCGCAAATTTGGGGGTAGTAATGATGATAATGAAGATTTAATGATTGTAGGAGGATGTTTTGCATGAAATGAAATAAAGAATTTGTTTCGTTGCTTTTAAAACATCTATTTAAGAGAAGGGGGAGGGGATGGACGTGAGTTCAAAGTGCGCGTGTGTGTCCATCATAACGAATCCATATGAAGCTGTTTTACACTATTCCCAGTTTCGCTTGGAATCTACACTGAGTACTCGTAACAGTCATCGTCGGACAAACAATATTCACGGTCCATTGAGACACTTGTGTTTTAACCCTGGCTGTTTTCTTCTGTGAATGTGGTAACACACGTCGTGTGAAAACTTGATTTGTCTTCATTCTATCATTTGATATTCTTCCGTTCAACTTTCTGCTAAAAGATATACCCATGTTCTCCATTGATTTGTATGTTTTCACGATGAGACGAGGATTTTTCTCTCAACAGAGAGAGAGAGAGGAGAGAGGGGAGAGAGAGAGAGAGAGAGAGAGAGAGAGAGAGAGAGAGAGAGAGAGAGAGAGAGAAGAGAGAGAGGAGAGGAGAGAGAGAGGAGGAGGCAGGACAGACACAGAGGTTTTTGGGGCACACACACACAGACACACACACACACACACGGCGAGCGCGCGCAGAGCGCGCAGAAGAGAGAGAGAGAGAGAGAGACAGAGAGACACAACACACACACACACACAGGGGCACACACACACACACACACACACACACACACACACACACACACACGCGCGAGCGCGCGCGCGAGAGAGAGAGAGAGAGAGAGAGAGAGAGAGAGAGAGGCAGGGCAGGCACACACACACACACACACACACACACACACACACACACACACACACATAAAGAGAGAGAGAGAGAGAGAGAGAGAGAGAGAGGCAGGCAGGCACACACACACACACACACACACACACACACACATAAAGAGAGAGAGAGAGAGAGAGAGAGAGAGAGAGAGAGAGGCGGGCCACACAACACACACACACACACACACACACACACACACACACACACACACACACACACACACGCACACACACACACACACACACTCAAGACAGAGAAAATGACAGACAATCAGACAGCGAGAGAGAGAGAGACAGACAGACAGACAGACAGACGGACAGACAGACACAGACAGACAGGCAGGCAGGCAGGCAGACAGACAGAGATTTACAATCATTGTGTCACCGGAACAGCTTCAGTCCAACTGGAGTACCTGCCAAAGTACTCTCAACTAGCAACCCAATTAAAGAAAACCGCCAGAACAGTGTCATAAACACATGGAAAACCCCACCAGGAGTTTTCTCCCTTTCTTCAATATTGTCAAAAAACCTACTGCCCCAAAGACTGTAGGTATTTATTCAGGTTAGGTCAACACGTCGTAAAGTCTCACTAGACCAGGTCTTTAATTTCGCTTCCCTGTTTTCTACAGCACTCGACTAAACTAATTTTATTGCTGGCCTCCCCTTTCCCTCCAAGTGTTTTGGTAGTTTTCCAGCAGAAATTACGGGAAAGTAGGACTGGAACTGGTGGCTAAGTGGTGGACCTTGAAGAGAACCCCACCAGGCCTGGTGTAACAGAAAGACGGTTCTGGGTCTTCAATGACACAAAGGACTGCTGTAGTGACAAACGCCTGAATGGCCTGACGACATGAGCTGCGGTGAACATATACATCTGCTGACTGTCAGGTGGACGCTGACAGACCCAAGTCACAGCGGGAGGGAAGGACAGGGCCGAGGGATGGCGGTGTGGAGAGAATGAACAAAGAAGGAGGGAGGGAGAGGGAAACGACATGAAAACGTAGATAGCCTCCAAGGTGATGACGATGACAAAGACTTGAGAACACACATTGGGCAGGACTGACATAGTGAGAAGACATTAGCATAAGGAGACAAGAGGGTGGGGAGAGGGGGTCGACAGGTGACAGGGGTAGGCCTGTAAGAGGTAGTGTTCACCTTAGTGCAGTGTGAGGCGTCTGTGGAAGTTTAAAATCATTGTTGCCCATTCCTCTTCCTTCTTTCTGCCTTGTCTTGAGCCGGGCCAAACTGGCGTTGTAGGCTCTTCCATTATGGTCAAACTAAAGATAATGTTTCCGACGCTGAAAAATACCGGGATTTTTGAGAAAATTGCCCAGTTGGTAAAGCCACTTTAGACGTTAGGTGGGCTCGCGCGCACACACACACCATACACACACGCACACATACGCGCGCGTGCGTGCACACACACACACACACACACACACACACACACACACACACACACACACACAAGTGCGCGCACGTAGGCACGCACGCATGTACACACACGCGCGCGCGTGCGTGCATGAACGCATGTGCACACACACACACACACACACACACACACACACACACACACACACACACACACACACACACACACTCACGCACGCACGTACACACACACACACACATAAACACACACACACGCACACACACACACACACACACACACGCACATGCACACACACACACGCGCGCACACACACACACACACACACACACACACACACACACACACACACACACACACACACATTATTAATCTATTGACCTTTGAAGTTTAGTTAGCAATCAGAAAAAAAAAAAAAAAAGGAACAAAGTTGTGACTCATGACAGTGTGACATAGGCGTCCTCCCGAATTCTCCGTCAACCCCACCCCCTCTCCCTTCCCCTCTCATTCCCGTTACCTATCCCGTCACTTCCATCATATGTGAGTTGTATGGGAGCATCCTAGCCTCATAAGCTGATGTTAGCTGTTTCCCCTGTTTTCCTGAGGACAACAGGTGTGTCTGTTATCCTTGAGGAAAACAGTGTTCACTATTTTCCGAGGATCATGCCTGTGTTCCTTGAGCACTACAGCTGTTACCGTCTACAGACGCCAGTATGCTGCCATAGTGAGTCCTAAGCATTATCCGTGGACCCAAGTAAAAAAGTCCGAGTCATGCGTTGAGGACTGACTAACGTTGTCGTTTCCCTAAGAAGACCGACGCGGCGTCTCATGGTTGTTAGGGAGTCATGTTCACAAAAAGTATAGGCAGCTGACTGTGTCAAACTGAAGTATCAGTTCACTTGGTCAGAGCGTTGTACCTGTACCTCAGAGGTTGTGGGTTCGTCCACCATGGGGGCACTGATGTTTTTTAATTGTAAGACTAACGCCTTGTCCCCACCCCCACCCCCACTCCCCCTATCTTATACTTCTTTTTTTTTTTGATTACGACATTCCCGTACTTTTACACAACAGTATATTCACAAGGAGACAATCAACATGTGGCTCAGGCACCGTTCAGTTATGATACTGTCAATTTACATTTTCAGCGCAAAGAGCGGTGTGAACCGCTACGGACAGCGCACTTGCTCCCAACCATGGAGAGAGGGGTTCGATTCCCTGTTGTCACATGTTGTATACTGTTACTGTTTAATTATATAT
Source organism: Conus betulinus (assembly GCA_016801955.1). Lineage (NCBI taxonomy): Eukaryota > Metazoa > Mollusca > Gastropoda > Neogastropoda > Conidae > Conus > Conus betulinus. The sequence continues at coordinate 2,765 of JADBJO010036779.1, read as the reverse complement.
TCTTTCTATCATTGTTCCCCTTTTTCATTCTTCTTCCTTGTCTTTTCCATGTTTTTTTCCCCCTTTTTTTTTTGAGTAGTAGTACTTTAATTTACTTCTTTAAAAAAAATCTGTGATATTAGACGTGTGTGTGTGTGAGTGACTATTATTGTTGTCCTTATGATTATTATTATCATCATTATTATCATAACTGATTATTATTGTTATTATTATCATTACTATCATTATCATCATAATTATAATGACTATAAAATAGTGTTATTATTAGTACAATTGTTATTATTGTCATAATTTTTTTAATTAATGTTGTTGTTATTGTTTTATTGTTATTATCATCATAATTGTTTTCATCGGTGTGTGTGTGTGTGTGTGTATGTGTGTGTGTGTGTGTGTGTGTGTGTGTGTGTGTGTGTGCATGCAGTTTTGATCCCTTCCCTGCCCAACTCCCATCTTATCTCGTCTTCCTGTTGCGTTTCGTATTCTTCATTATTCCTCAGTCGCCATTTTCAGCTTAATTGTCTCTATCCTCACTCCCCAAAGACTGAAAATAAAACGTCTACTATTGTGTGTTGTTTTGTAAATCACTCTCTCTCTCTCTCTCTCTCTCTCTCTCTCTCTCTCTCTCTCTGTGTGTGTGTGTGTGTGTGTGGTGTGTGTGTGTGTGTGTGTGTGTGTGGCAGGATCCTCTCCCTTTCCACATTACTTTCCATCCCTCCCCCTTCCCATACTCCACACCTCCTGTTCCTCCACCTCCCCCTTCCCTACCTGCCCATTAAGCCTCTCACTTGGTCATCTTTCGATCCATCAGTCCCCTCCTCCACCCCCATTTCCCCCTACTCTCCACCTCCCTATCTCGCCTCCTTTTCTTCCACCCTTCTGGGTCCCTGCAAACCTGGTACCGCTGCGCTATCGTGGACACGCGGGGAGCTGGCCGTTCAAACACCTTGTCAATAGACTGTCCGTCAACGACAAGCAGTCCCTAACCACGCCCTGTGTCCATTTCTCCGACCAGTCTAGTTTCGACTTCCTGTGCAGAAGCAAGACACACGCTCATTTCCGCCTCGACTCGCAAGCAGAGAAGACGACGAACAGCAGCAAGCTGAGAAGACGTAGTTCTGTTCTCCGCACGGAACATCTTCAGGTAAGTGTAGATTTATGGAAATACAGAATTTCGATAGTTGGTGTTTGGATATTAAACTTGTTGATTCTGTTTTCGAAAATAGGACTTGTAATCAGATGCTGTCTTTTTTCTTTTCTTTCCAGTTATATCGACTGTTCTATATAGCCTAACTAGCAGCTGTTGAAGTTGAGAATTTGTTGGGCCTACAAGGCAATTTAATGCAATCAGAATTGTTTGCCGGTTATTTGGTATTTTGTAAAAGCTCGTGCACATTTTTAATGTTGTTTTTACTTTACTAGAGTCTTTCATATTAATGAAATTTGTCTTTGCTCGAGTAGATACGACAGACGAAAAAATCAAAAGGCGGAGTCTTCCAGGGAAATAACTTTCGGCGCCCGAGGATGTGAAGCTAGGTCAAACGAACGCTGGAAGTTTTTGAGTTGAAATTTCGCGATTAATTTTCTGTTTGATGTTTAATTAAACTGATTCAGTAGTGCTTTTGTGAATAGTGCACAGATTTTAGTTATGTTGCAACATTTTACACTGCTGTCGACACGTGGTTTTATTTTTCATGCTCATGTTGAAAACAAAGAGGCGTAGCGTTATCTCTACGTTGTGGGGTGACTAGCTACATTATGCGATAGACAGGACCTATTTAAGGGTTTCTAACATTTGCATCTTTCTGATTTGATTTAACTTAACTACGACCAAGATCCCTACCGTGTGGTGGGCACATTTAAACAGAGTATCAACAACATGTAACACCGTCAACCTACCACCATTACCATCACCGATACTCATGCGTCGACTGCTCTGTCAATTCAAAACGAGGCTGTGCCTTAATTAGCCTGAAGACTACCGGCACGTGTTCCAATATAGACCCAGATTCTTTTTCCCAGAGTCAATCGGGCAGCGCGTTTGGTTGAAAAAAAAAATATCAGATATATGATCGATTGACCTTGTGTGCGGCAGTGGCTCATCGAACAAGAGATATGAGTCTAAATCAGCATTTGTTTATGAACTGCGAGAGTTGGCCTCTTGGTATTACACAGAGTATGTGTGACACGAGAGGAAAACAATTGTGAAAGTCTAATCAAAGGATTCATATTCCTGAGTGCCGTTCGTGATTTTGGTTTTTTAAAACTTTGAATCTTTTAAAATAATAACTGGTTCGACTCAAATCTTAGAAACACGAATGGGAAAGATGTACATTTTCCACTGTAAGCGAGTCTGACAGTTCGTGTGCAGACAACAGGGGACGCATCAGACCTACAGTCTTTCAATGTTGACCGAGTTGAAGCGTGGCTTAGTGCCGGTGAAAGCGAGTTTGGCAGACACACAAATTTGAGTTCCTGGTTTGAAAGTAGTAGCGCAGACGTTGAAATTTGAGCTCATCAGGAGTTGTGTTGTCAGGAGCAGACATTTAAAGAAATTGTGGAGAGGAAGTCTTCGTAATGTTTCTTTTCTTTCATTATTTGTTTTACGCGTTTGGTTAGTGTCACTGGGTTGAATGTGCAAAGCATGGCAATTGTGCTTTCTGTCGTTTAAGGCCTTTTCACATAGCATGCTGTTGGAAGTTCGTGTGTGTGTGTAAACTCTTCTTTAATTCTTATAGCTAATATAGAAAATAGATAAACTTAATGCA
>JADBJO010036778.1:0-7500 GCA_016801955.1 Conus betulinus | reverse complement strand
TCGTTTTGAATGAATTATTGAAAAATGTGCCCCAAAAATGTGGTGACGGGATGAATGCAGAATGACGTAATAGTCTGAAGTCAGTGCTTGTGTTTTCTGCCCTTTTTCTGGGCAAAACCTCGTGTAAATACAAATAAACCGCAGAGAATTAAAGCGCAGTTGTTAGTGTTATGGTTTGTTTATTTTTTTTTCGTTTGATTGGTTTTTATTTTCCCGATTGCGGTTTTGTTTTTTTTTTGTTTTGTTTTTGTTTTTTTTTTTGTTTTTTTTTTTTTTTTGGGGGGGGGGGGGGGGGAGGGGGGGGGGGGGGGGGGGGGGGGCATTACCAAAGGACATAACTGAAACAGCACAGTTACTGATCTCAATTTTGAAAATAAATAAATAGGCACATCATTTTAGGTGACTGAAAGTGCATGTCCCGCTCCACCCCCTCCCCCGCGAGACATCTTTGACTCTTTTGTATGGGTGATCCATCCTCGATTTTTGTTTGTTTTTTTTTTTTTTTTTTTTTTACCTGTGCAGTTTCATCCTCCGATATTTTTCTCATTTTGTTCCGAACCGATTCACACTCACCAGGTGTGGTATAGTAGTTTTTATTCGCTTTCTTCGTCTTTTTCTTACTCTTCTTTTTGTAAGCCTCCTTCGTCTTCCTCTACGTTGTTTGTTTTATGTTTTGTATAAACTACCAACAAACGGTAAAAAAACGAAATGTTACGGTCAAGGACCTTGCTGTTTTCGTTTGTTGTTGTGGTCGTTGTTGTGGTGGTGGTGGTGGTGTGATGGTGGGTAGTGATGGTGATGGTGGTGGTAGTGATTGTGACGATATTTTTTCTTATTTAGTCTCATTTGTCTTATCACCAGCAGTCTGTAGAAAAACAGAAAAAGCTATTATAACCGGTAGTCTCTGGGGGTTTTTGTTTGTTTGTTTGTTGTTTTTTTTCCCCAAAGTTGCCATTAGAAAATAGTTCATGTACTACCACAAACAAAAGGCAAATTGATAAAATGCGACAACTATGTGTGTGTGTGTGTGTGTGTGTGTGTGTGTGTGTGTGTGTGTGTGTGTGTGTGTGTGGTGTGTGTGTGTGTGTGTGTGTTGCAATACGTCATTGAGGGACGCTCATTGAGTTTTTACCATTCCATTTCTGAGCTAGATAGGTCTCCAGAGGACTTCCCTATGTAGGCCTATTTGGTGATGACGGCTTGGCAATTGCGTCCTTGCTATTGTCATGAGACGACAAATAGGCCAAAACGTATTGTGTTTTCTTGGCGGAGCCTCTGTTTAATTTCTTCTTCCTCCCATTCTTTTCTCACTATCATTATATTATTATTATTTATTATTATTATTATTATTATTATTATTATTATTATTATTATTATCATCATCACTCATCATCATATCATCATCATCATCATCATCATATCATTTCAAGGTTTTGATGTACCTTTGGTGAATGTATCTTATACTAATATGGCCACAAGTAGTTTACAAATTCTCGCCTGTTTGTTTGTTCAGAGCGTTACGCGCGCCCACGCGCGTGCGCGCGCGCGCGCGTGCTGTGCATGAGTGTGTGTGTGAATGTGTGTGTGTGTGTGTGTGTGTGTGTGTGTGTGTGTGGTGTGTGTGTGTGTGTGTGTGTGTGTGTTCACTTAGTGTTAAAAATATAAATAAGTAATCTTGAAATATAGTTATGATTGACATTTTTATTCGATGAATGAATCTGCTTTTTTTTTTAGTTTCTGTTTTTCTTTCACTTTCTTCAGAGATAGCCTGTCACGTGATCAGAACAGATGTACACAATAGTGCATCGGTACGTTACTTTTAACTCTCAAGCGGATCCCAAAACCAGCCATCTTGAACCTAATACTGTATATAATGCATTTAACTTACAATTTCAGGTTATATACACAGACGAAGTATGTAAAAGGATACACACTCAGAAAGCTAACAATATATCCTGCAGCTTACACAAAAAACCAAGTTGAAAAATCATTATTTAGCGCAACATTTTGTTCAACACATTGATTCAAGATGTTGCATACTGTCGTTGATCTAACGCCACTCTCTGAGTTTCTATGCGTTTGATAATACTATTTAAAAAAGTATAATTGGAAGAAACAGAAATATTGAACGTTGAAAACTGGGGGGACGTATACACCACAATGTGATGGAAATCAAGAAACTTCCATTCTATGAGTGTTAACGTATCCACAAATACTACAATGTTACTGGGAGGAAATCCGGTTCCGTCCATCCGAAATACGCGGAAAAATCAAGAAACTTTCACTTAATGAAAACGAAAGCAAAGAGTCTCCATAGGGAAAGAAAGAAAACAGTACACAAAATCACAATCCCGCTCTTCATATTTCACACATTTTCGGCCTAGTGGCCTTTTTCAAGAGAAGAGAAAAACAAAATCATTACAAACTACGTAATATCAATCTTTGACAACGGGACAGATTAACGGAATGACGTAAGAAGAATACTTCACACCGCCTGAACGCCTGATAATCATAATCTGTAATGTCATTAACAAGAACTTTTTAAAAAAAAACAACCGTCATTCTGAGGAACTAGATCAAAGACGGGGGGGACAATATAACAGGATGGGTACCACTAAAATGTATCTCAATCGTGACACTTTTCTGCTATCCAATTTCTCACTCCATAATGTGTGTGTGTGTGTGTGTGTGGTGTGTGTGTGTGTGTGTGTGTGTGTGGTGTGTGTGTGTGTGTGTGTGTGTGTGTGTGTGGTGACGTACGTCATTTCCTATCAACTGAAGATAAGTCTTGGAGGTGTGTGCTCTGAGTTTTTTTTCTTCCGGTGTGTTGCAATTATCATTATGCCATGTCTCCATCTAAACGCTGTGGGACCTGCCTGGTTTGTGTAGTGTCTGTCCGATGGAAGCGGCGCTTTCGTTTTTCGCCGTTTCCATCAGACAGACTATAAAAAGATGGAAAAAGACCGGAGATGAAAAAAATCCACTTCGAAGTCAGAGCCCCTCAAACACCAAGTTCAGCACAGACTCTGAAGAGCCTTTACTGGTCCTAACCTGAAAAACCTGCTCTCTGACAGCTAAGAAACAAAGCCTAGAACGAAGAAATCATTCTGGACATGTATAAAGTCTCCGCGCACGGAAGCAGCAGCCAGTGTCTTACCATTGAAAGTAGCTGGTAAGCTAGTAACAGAAGCAAAGGATAAGGCAGAAAATACTGAATGCACAGTTTCAGTCTGCGTTCAGCAGCAAAACTATCCTGCTCACCAGAGGAATTTGAGACCTGGACTGGCATGAGCCCAGAGACTGAAGACCTACATGTGACCACATCCACATCTCAGTAGCAGGAGTCAGAAAGCTGCTAAAAGGCCTAAATCCGAGCAAAAAACCCCTGGGACCAGACGAAACCACCCCTCGCCTCCAGAAGGAAATTGCTGATGAAATTGTCCCAGCTCTGATGCTTCTCTTTCAGTCCTTCATAAACACAGGCATGGTTCTCCACAGGACTGAAAAAGAACAAACGTCTCTCCTGTGTTCAAGAAGGGTGAAGAATGCAGGCCTGAACAATATCGCCCCCTCCCCTCACGAGTGTCCCGTGCAAATTCTAGAGCACATGTGGTAAGTACAATCATGGGATTTGCAGAGGCAAGTCAACATCCTGCGCGAGGATCAGCACGGTTTCTGGCGATGCAGATCTTGTGAAAGTCAACTGCTGGGGCTTGTGGATGGGCTACCCTACAATATGGAGAAGAGGAAACAGTCAGACATTTTAGTGATGGATTTTTTTTCGAAAGCTTTTTGACAAGGTCTTCCATTCCCTTCTAATCCACAAGCTCCGACATTACGGGATCACTGGCCAGGTCCATGAATGGATCAAAAACTTCCTGGCAAAAACCGACAGTAGGCGGGGTTGTTGATGGAGCTTCCTCAAAGGCCGTTCAGGTCAGAGTCAGGAGTCCCCCCGGGATCAGTCCTGGGCACAGTCCTATTTCTCCTCTACATGAACTACCTTCCTGAACAACTCTCCTCAACAACACGGCTATTTGCAGATAACACTCTCTGCCAACAGAAACTATAACTTCCCCAAGACCAAAGGGAGTTACAACAGGACCTGGACACATAGCAGACTGGGAAACAAAATGGAAGATAACGACTACCGGATTTAGACAGGTCACTCAGCTAGGGATAGTATTTACCTGGAGCTTTCAACAGACCTCCGTCCGTCTTCTTCAGTGGTGGTGTGGCTACTGGAAGATGGAAGGTGACTTTCCAACCCAGACAAGCGCCAAGCCCCTCTATGTACTTCCAGGGAAGATAAACACACTGTCTGACACGTATCATCTCCATGGCCAACACCTCAAAAGAGTAGAAGGAGACAAAGAACCTGGGGGTCACCATCTCCAAGGACGTCAGTTGGGATACCCACATATCAAACAACAAGCAGAGCAAACAAGACCCTAGGGTTTCTCAGGCGAAACATGAGAGGTGGGCTCCATCAACTTCAAGGAAACAGCATACAAAGCCCTAGTTCGCCCCACTCTAGAATACGCCTCACCTACTGGGCCCCTACACTGCCAAAAAACATCGACAACATAGAAAAAGGCCAAACGCCGTGCAGCTAGATGAGTTGTGAACTGCTACCGTCACACCTCAAATGTCGATTCCATGCTGACACGTCTACAGTGGTCCAGCCCAGCAGACAGAATAAGAGCAGCCAAGGCTGACCACCTCATCAAGACGTACCTCTCCCTGCCTGCAAAACGAACTACAGGAAGTATTCCTTCTTCCTGTTTCGCTTGCAAGTGGGCTGTCTGCACAGGAAGGTTCGATTGTCCAGCCGATTCGTCAAGACTTAGGCTTGGTTTACATCAGCCATTCCAAGGGGAGAAGTCACTCTTGTCAAGTTGTCGTCACAAGCAGACGAAACCTAAATACGCAACATCTCCCTGCCTTTTACAATCAAAACAAATTAACTTAGGAAAAAAAAAAACTAAAAACTTTAAAACTTTAGCGGGTGTGTTCTTAAAGATATACCTAACTTTCAACACAAAATGGGAGTGCCCTGGATTACAGGATTATATACCAACACCAACAAAAAACACAAGGTGAGGTGCTTCAACCACGTATTCAACGCGGTGTTTTTGATTTTCTTCTAAACGTAGTCTTTCAGTTAGACAGGGGTTTACACACTGCGCCCACAAATCGAGTGTGTTTGGTTCTATAACTGCTATGGTGGTGTTTGTTCAACAGTGTTCTCTTGATCACAGATCAGAGTTCCTGTCCGGTTCCTGGTCATTTGACGTGCCTCAGCTTGCGCCCCAGTGGGGTTCTGGAATTCCTTAACTGGTTTCTTGAAGTAAATTGAATTTGCTATTCTCTGTTCATTGTAGCATCCGTTCCTAGACTAAACTGTCTGTAAGGTTGTTTGTGGATCTCTGTATTTTCTTGACTGTTTCCCATCTGTTACTGCACCATTGATCCGCCTTTTCCGTACTTGATGGGACACAAAATCAGCTCGTTCTGTGTTGGTGGGATGGATAGAATGTGGCTGTCCTTTGGTGCCTTGTAGTGGCTGAAATACATGATTGTAGTTGTCACGTGTTTTCTCAGAATGATGTCACGTCGATTTTGCCGGAATCTAAGTCCGTCTTCAGTTCGTATGTTGTGTGTGAACTGATGTCCACTTGCAACCTGAGCCTTTTCACATTCCTTTTGGAGCCAGGTGGCCTCTGAACCATAATGAATTGTCCAGGGATTCAGCTCAGTCAGTTCTACAGCTCCACAGTTGTAGTATCTTGCCTATTTCGTCTTTCTAACTTGAAAAGTCCGTCTGTGGTTTGGCTTCACTGTATGCTTCAACATGGATCTGGCTGTAGGGAACTGTGTTCTTGTTCTTCTTGAGAACAGTCTCTATGCAGGTGAATTCCCCAGTATTTCTGATGGAGTATTCGCAGCTCCAATAAGGCCAAAATATCCATCCTCACCGCTTGGTGACATGTTCTGGACTCATGGTTCCTCATAATTTGACTGTATTTTCAGCTTTCCCAGTTTGACTGTGGATAATGGGGCGAAACTCATCACGTGTTCATATCATAAATCTGAGAAATCTCAAATTCCTTCAGGGATGAATGGTGGCCTATTATCAGTGGTCAGTCTCTCTGGGATTCCAGGTCTTGCGAAATGGGCTTTCATCTTCTTGATGACTTCATCACTGTCTTTGGACGGAAAGAACAACATCAAATTCAAAGACGTCAGAATAGTAGTCAACCATTAACAAATAGCTTTTCTTTTTGCATCAAACAATTCGGCATCCAGATACTGCCATGGCAAACTCAGGTATTTCACTGCTGATGAGTGCGTCTTTTTGTTGACGCCAGCTGAACTCTTGGCATATTGACAATCTTTGACGGGACTCACAATATCAAAATTCATTCCAGGCCAGTATGTGACTTTTCTCCTAGTCTGATACATTCCTGAATACCAGCATGACTGATTGCGTGCATTTTCTGTAAGAAGAAATGATGCCTCATTTGTTTGGGTACAACCACTCTGCCTTGAAAATCACACCGTTTTGTACTGACGGGTTCATCTTGGAACGGGACAAAGGCTTGCATGTTTCTGATGGAGCTTTCTTTTTCTCAGGCCATCCTTCCAGTATGCATTTCCATCAACACAGGTTTATATCTTCATCTGCCTTGTTTGCTTTTTGCAGGTTGGCATGGTTGTCTCACAGACCGATAGCTCCTGTGTAATATCCATGTCTTAAAGTCATGTGCAGAAAATTAATTGTGTGTGGCCCATTTTGTTCTTCAGGTTTCCCATCACAGCTCTGCTCAGTGTATATGCCAGATTACATCTCAGTTCCTTTTTTGTAGACCACTTCGTAGTCATACTTCTTGGGGGTTGTGTAGCAGCATTCTTTGAATTCATCTTTTGGGCTTTAGAGCAGACTCTCTTTGTGGATCAACCTCAAATGATTGTGGTCAGGGACTTCACCGGTTTTGAATTTGTGTCTAAAAAATGTAATCTTTCAAATCTGTCAAGACAGAGAAAACTATCGCCAAATTTTCTTTTTCAATTGTGGCATAGTTTCTTTTTCAGTTTCAGACAAATATTTGAGACACAACGTATTGTACTGGCCGCTGACCATTCTGCATATTTAAGGCACGCGGCCTAAACATAAGCTGATGAGCAACACTGAAGAGTTGTTGGATTTGAGTTTTCTCAGTTGATTCAAAGTAGCACAGAAACAGGTTGGCATTTTGGACAGGGTGTGCAGGTGGCTATTACTTTTTCTACGTGTATTTGTATGTCCCATGCACAGCAGGATCCCATTTGTAATGAACTTCTTTTCTCAGTTAGTTCTCTAATCAGGGGCCTGCTTCGGACCGATTGGTCGTGGTGGAGCGAACTTTGGAGATAGCCACAACTCCAAGCAATCTTTGCACATACTAGTTGATTATGGAGTTGTCCGGTAGGGTTAGCTGTTGAAGTGCTGCAAAATTT
>JADBJO010036777.1:7500-10562 GCA_016801955.1 Conus betulinus | reverse complement strand
AAACACACACATCATGGTCACAGTACAGCATCTCGGTCAATTTCCATTTGACATCAGTTTTCCCGTATTCTCCACGATCGTTCAGGGCAAAGTCAACCACGATGAGTTAAACCAGCAAACCGAAATTGAGAGATAAAGAGAGAGACAGAGAGAGACAGACAGAGAGACACAGAGAGAGACAGAGACAGAGACAGAGATAGACAGACAGACAGATAGACAGACAGAAAGGAAAAAACTGAAGATAGTGATAATGGAAGAAAAGGAAGGGAAGACAGAGGAAGAGGAAATGAAAGAAAGGGAAGGGAAAAAAAAGAAGAAAAGAAAAAAGGAAAGAGCGAAAAAGAAAAGATTTTCGATAAAAAAAAATGGTCGGAAGAAATGAACGATGGATTGAAGACGTAAACGGAAATTGATAAAGGAAAATCTTGAATGAAAAAAGAAACAGACAGAAAGAAGACAAAATCAGGAAAGAATCACACACACACACACACACACACACACACACACACACACACACACACACACACACACACACACACACACACACACACACACACACACACACACACACACACACACACACACACACACACACACACACGCACGCACACACATACACGCGCCCGCACACACACACACACACACACACACACACACACACACACACGCACACGCACACACACACACACACAAAAATATGCGTGTGCGCGCGCACTCACACACACACACTCTCTCTCTCTCTCTCTCTCTCTCTCTCTCTCTCACACACACACACACACACACACACACACACACACACACACACACAGAAAAACTCTCTCTCTCCCTCTCTCTCCCTATCTCTCCACACACACACACACACACACACACACACACACACACACACACACACACACACACACAGAGAGAGAGAGAGAGAGAGAGAGAGAGAGACGTCTCTCTCTCTCTCACCCCCCCCCCCCCAGAGAGAGAGAGAGAGAGAGAGAGAGAGAGAGAGAGGACGTGGACGCAATACAGAGGGTGAAAGCAATGCAGCAGCGTGCACTTCCTTCACCACAGCAGGTTTCCGCAGGTCTATGGAACTTCAAAGGCTGCGTGCCAGGCATGTGTCGATCAGCCTTAGAAATCAGCACAGTTCCTTGGCCACGATCAATGCCATGGATTTTACTGGAAGGATCTGTCCCCCCCCTCCCCCCCCCACTCCCACACCTCCGTCTTCCTCCCTTGCCTTCCTGCGTCTGTTTGTCTGTCTATCTGTCTGTCTCTCTCTGTCTCTCTGTCTGTCTGTCTGTCTGTCTGTCTCTCTCTCTCTCTCTCTCTCTCTCTCTCTCTCTCTCTCTCTCTCTCTCTCTCTCTCGTGCTCTACTCCTCTGTCCTTTCCTGTTTTTTGTGTAGTCAGTGTAATAGATAGTTTACTTATCATAGATTATCGTGATAAACTGCCTGTGGCATTCCTACACCAGATAAAAGAAATAACATAGTAAGTTACTTCTAGAGTTCCTGCAATATCATACATCAGCACGATAAATGACTTTTGGCTTTCCTTTGTCATACAATAAATCGGCGCGAGAAATGATCCTGGCATTCCTGTGTCATACTACAAACTAGTGTATGTAAATGACTTCCACTATTCATGCTTCATATCGTTAATCGGCAAGATAAATGACTTGTGGCCTTCCTGTACAATGAGCCCGAGCAATGATTGAATTGTGGCATTTCTTTGCCATGCTGTGAAGGAGCTTGATCAAAGAGGGCTGGCAATCCCGGGCGAGGCGCTACATCAGCATCGACACCGCTTCTGGAATGATTGCACCGTAGACAGAGCCAGCGCACAGAACAACTCCTGCGCTGTGTTGTAGATAAGCGTAGTAAACTGTTTGGGGCGTTTATCTGTCATATTTATGAGGAAAAAAGCCCGTTTGCAAAGTGTTCTTGCGTTCCTGTGTTATAAAAAAAGCGTTAAAGACAACTTTTGACATGTCCGTGCCATAGTGTAAATTACTGTAAAGTACTTCTGATCTTTCTGGGCAGTCTAAATCAGTTTTAATAAACTTCTGCTGGCATATTAGAATCATGTCATAGATCACTGTTATACACGTCTTTTGGCACTCTGTTCACCAGGGTCATAGACCATTTCTTTCCTTCCTGGGTCATCGCATATAAATTACTGAAATAAAGTCTTTCTACTATTTCTGTGCCATATTGACCCTCACCTTAGACGTAGAATTGCCAAGCAGGCTATTGCTCTCTCTCTCTCTCTCTCTCTCTCTCTCTCTCTCTCTCTCTCTCTCTCTCTCTCTCTCGCTACTACACACACACACACACACACACGCACGCACGCACGCACGCACGCACGCACGCACGCACGCACGCACGCACGCACGCACGCACACGCACACACACACACACACACACACACACACACACTGTGTTTTTCAGTTTCTAAAATTCGAAGAAAAGTCGTTTTTCATGAAAAAAAAAAGTATATCACCATTCCAATTGAAAGCGCTTACATAGTTCCTGTCCTATGCAGAAATCAGCCTCAAAGTACTTTTCTATCCAAGCACTCGTTTTCACAGGAGGAGGGGAAGAAGGAGGGGGAGGGGGGTGACGGGAAAAAGGTGGTAGGGGGAGGAGGGCGGGGCGTTCATCTTGGATAGAGCTGCCTGCTGGCGCTACGTGCAGTCGTTTCCGTTCATTCAGTCCAGCTCAGTCACTGGGTTTTTCCACTCTTCACTTTGACGTTTGACAGAGGACGCATGCAGTGTGTCAACGATCGATGTTAGACAGAGGACGCATGCAGTGTGTCAACGTATCGATGTTTGACAGAGGACGCATGCAGTGTGTTCACGTGTCGATGGTTGACAGAGGACGCATGCAGTGTGTCAACGTGTCAATGTTTGACAGAGGACGCATGCAGTGTGTTCACGTGTCGATGTTTGACAGTGGACGCATGCAGTGTATTCACGTGTCGATGTTTGACAGAGGATGCATGCAGTGTGTTCATGTGTCGATGTTTGACACAGGTCGCATGCAGTGTGTCATCGTGTCGATGGTTGACA
>JADBJO010036777.1:0-2500 GCA_016801955.1 Conus betulinus | reverse complement strand
ACAGCGTGAGGACAGTGCTGACTGGAATGAACAGCGTGGGGGCAGTGCCACTGGAATGAACAGCGTGGGGGCAGTGCCACTGGAATGAATGAACAGCGTGCGTGGACGTAATGCACTGAAATGAACAGCGTGGTGGGGCAGTGCCACTGGAATGAACAGCGTGGGGCAGTGCCACTGGAATGAATAGCGTGGGTGGAGTGCCACTGGAATGAATAGCGTGGGGGCAGTGCCACTGGAAATGAATAGCGTGGGGGCAGTGCCACTGGAATGAATAGCGTGGGGGCGTGTGCCCACTGGAATGAACAGCGTGGGGGGGAGTGCCACTGGAATGAACAGCGTGGGGGCAGTGCCACTGGAATGAACAGCGTGGGGGGGCAGTGCCACTGGAATGAACAGCGTGGGGGCAGTGCCACTGGAATGAACAGCGTGGGGGCAGTGCCACTGGAATGAATAGCGTGGGGGGCAGTGCCACTGGAATGAATAGCGTGGGGGAGTGCCACTGGAATGAACAGCGTGGGGGCAGTGCCACTGGAATGAATAGCGTGGGGGCAGTGCCACTGGAATGAATAGCGTGGGGGCAATGAAATGCCACTGGAATGAACAGCGTGGGTGGAGTGCCACTGGAATGAATAGCGTGGGGGCAGTGCCACTGGAATGAATAGCGTAGGGGCAGTGCCACTGGAATGAATAGCGTGGGGGCAGTGCCACTGGAATGAATAGCGTGGGGGCAGTGCCACTGGAATGAACAGCGTAGGGGCAGGGCCACTGGAATGAACAGCGTGGGGAGTAGTAGTGCCACTGGAATGAACAGTGGGGGGGCAGTGCCACTGTAATGAACAGCGTGGGGGGCAGTGCCACTGCCACTAGAATAAACAGCGTGGGGGGGGGGGGGGCAGTGCGATTGGAATGAACAGTGTGGGGGCAGAGCCACTGGAATGAAACAGTGTGAAGGCAGTGTGCTGGGGGGGCAGGAATGAACAGCGTAGGGGCAGTGCCACTGGAATGGAATGAACAGCGTGGGTGTAGTGCCACTGGAATGAATAGCTTGGGGGGCAGTGCCACTGGAATGAACAGCGTGGGGTGCAGGCAGTGCCACTGGAATGAACAGCGTGGGGGGGGCAGTGCCACTGGAATGAACAGCGTGGGGGGCAGTGCGATTGGAATGAACAGTGTGGGGGGCAGTGCGATGGAATGAACAGCGTGTGGGGGGCAGTGCCACTGGAATGAAACAGTGTGGGGGCAGAGCCACTGGAATGAACAGCGTGGGGGCAGTGCCACTGGAATGAACAGCGTGGGGGCAGTGTCTTTGGAATGGAATGAACAGCGTGGGTGTAGTGCCACTGGAATGAATAGCGTGGGGGGGCAGTGCCACTAAAATGAACAGCGTGGGGGGCAGTGTCACTGGAATGAAAAGTGTGTGGGGTAGTGCCACTGGAATGAATGAACAGCGTGGGGGGCAGTGCCACTAGAATAACAGTGCGTGGGGGGGGGGGGGGCAGTGCGATTGGAATGAACAGTGTGGGGGCAGTGCTACTGGAATGGAATGAACAGCGTTGGGGCAGTGCCATTGGAATAACACAGAAGATGAGACAGCAGAAAAAAAAGAAAAGAAACACATTACCGCTGTGTTGCAAGAGGGCGAGCACAATCTTTTCATACTCTGGCAGAACAATGTTCCTGCAGATCGCAGCACAGCATTTCTATGCACTTACTAAGGGGCAGAAGAGGGTGGGAAATCAAAACATTTTCGTTTCTTTAGAATTACGGCAGGAAATCATAGCTTGCCAGTGTCCCAACAAGGTCAGTTCAACTTCAAACCTTCTTCGTAACATTTTTACCAAAAATTTAAGGATAAATATCCTCAAACTATTGTGTTATGATGTGCTTAAAAGTACAAAACCGAGAGCCCGAAGGAAAACCCGTTCGCAAACGACTAAAGACAATGTCAGAAAAGGAACACAGTTTACTTTATGCGAACATGACTCAGATACTCAGGGCTGACGTTTCTGGTCCTTTTTTTTAAGTCTAGGGCTTCCTTTAGATATGATATTACTGTTAAGAACAAATACGGAAGAGATGTACAAAGAGACAATGATGCATATTTGTACACAAACTATGTGAAAGTGAGACAGAAATCAGAAGAAAAAAGAACAATTACGGAAGAGATGTACAAAAGAGACAATGATGCATATTTGCACACAAACTATGTGAAAGTGAGACAGAAATCAGAAGAAAAACTTTCAGAGCAAAGGTATGACTTTGGAGAGAGAGAGAGAGAGAGAGAGAGAGAGAGAGAGAGAGAGAGAGAGAGAGAGAGAGAGAGAGAGAGAGAGAGAGAGAGAGAGATATTCTTGGCCAAAGGCCATTACTACAAGGGTGAGAAATGACAGAAATAAAGGCAATTTTGCAGACGAAAATGTCCAACATGACATTATATACCAAGGACTGATGTCGCAAAGCACATCCCAAACACACACATCATGGTCACAGTACAGCATCT
>JADBJO010036776.1:0-5000 GCA_016801955.1 Conus betulinus | reverse complement strand
GTGTGTGTGTGTGTGAGAGAGAGAGAGAGAGAGAGAGAGAGAGAGAGTGTGTGTGTGTGTGTGTGTGTGTGTGTGTGTGTGTGTGTGTGTGTGTGTGTGTGTGTGTGTGTGTGCACGCGCTCAACTCAACTTTGGGTGCAACAAATATAGAACTTTTACATCAACAGAATATTCTGAGCCAGGAAGATGATCAACCCTAAGGAATTCACCGCCGGAGCATTACGCACACAGCATTCGACCATAACCATTAGCAGTGCCACATACAATCTATTTACTGATTTACTGTCTCTATTTGACGCCAAGGGCACAGATACAATCAGCCGTGTCTCCCTGATGAGTCCGATCCAGCGGACGAAAGGCCTAGGAGCAGGCAATACATATAGATCTGTCTTCGAGAGGGATTGCGATGGTTCCCTCATGCAGCTAGTAAATGGTTTTCATATTTATAATATGTATTTCCATTACAGCAATAAAACAACGCAGAGAAATGGAAAACAGAAACTAACGAACAAAACAGACTGCATACCCAGGGAGCCCTGGAAGAAGCAAAATAGACTTATTCAAACTTATGGCATTGAAACATAGTCTCCTATCTGGCCGCGCCCCCCCCCCCCCCCCCCCCCTTCCTTCCCACCAACCCATCCTCTCTTCACTCCAGCCCTCTTTCCCCCACTTCCCCTTCCCCTTCACCCACTACCCTCTGCTGCACCTCCCCTACCACTCCTTTCCGCCCCCCTCCCCCCCCCCCACCCCCCCCCCTCCCCACACGCACTCGTTGAAGTCTGCCGGCAATGGAAGTGGGTTGGTTACGGGTACTAACGACGGACAGTAGATCCAACTTTCTGACACTCTCCAAACGTGGCAAATGAGCAGAGATGAGGATGGCCTGTTTTTCTGTGGAGTCTGGAGGGTTGTTGCTTTTTTTTTTTTTTTTTTTGCGGGTGGGGGGTGGGGGGGGGGGGGGGAGGGGGGGTGGCATCAGTTATCGGGTCAATGGAGCACCTAAGGCGGTGATTTTTGTTGTTGTTGTTGTTGTCTTTTTTACCCTCAGGCCGAAATCCACCTCTTCACTTTTTGGGTGCTTCACACTGTCCTCTTCGTCTGCAAAAAAAAAACAAAACAAAACAAAACAAAACAAACAAACAAACAAACAAACAAAAAAAAAAAGCGATTTCCACTACTAGCTTTTTTTCTTTTCTTTTTTTTTTTTTCTTGTTTTCTCTCTTTCTTTCTTTCTTTCTTTTTTTTTTCCCTTTTCTTCTCAACCAGTCCCTTACACACCATGCGTAATCTGTATGTTTCTCTTACAAATGGACATAGTCTTGTTGATTTTAGTGTTTTGGGTGTTTGATACAAAATGTCTGGGTTTGTTAATGTTCTAATGTGTGGTGTACTGGCACTCTGATAATGTGTTGCTTATACAAAGAGAACAATATAAATGAAACAAAAGACTCAATACTTACTTATTTTCTTTTCTTTCAGATTTCCCAGAGAGAGAGAGAGAGAGAGAGAGAGAGAGAGAGAGAGAGAGAGAGAGAGAAAAGACAGACAGACAGACGGATAGAGGCGGCATCATAGAGTTGTATGGAGAGTTTGTTACAAATGGAGTCCGGAGTTTATTTTAAGGCAAAATGAAGTGCACTGCATAATGTCACCTCCTTACTACTGCCCATCATCACATTTAACACTCTGTCGATGTGGTCGTCTCAACAGTAATCTGCTGCAAGATCGCGCAAGAGGATGCCATCGCCATGTTGTTTTCGCGGTCAAGCAGCCAAGTGTACCACAGCCAATGGAAAGCGCTTTAGTTACCTTGAGGCCATCCTTGCGCGGCGCTTTGACGACGGAACGCAGGCTTAGCACCGTGTGGTTAACTGCTGAGTAATGCACGTGGTTTTTAGTCAGTGATGAGGGGCGCATAACAGTAGACACAAATCGAACTGCAGGCTTCATGAAGACATTTTTTGTCTGATTCTGTCCGGTTTTTGGCATGTTGTATTTGGCACATCAATGGCGATTGCGCGCGCGCGCGCGTGTGTGTGTGTGTGTGTGTGTGTGTGTGTGTGTGTGTGTGTGTGTGTGTGTGTGTGTGTGTGTGTGTGTGTGTGTGTGTGGTGTGTGTGTGTGTGTGTGTGTGTGTGTGTGTGTCCATGCTTGCATGTATGCTAGAAAGTCGCATTAGTCACATTTTCTTGCGATCATGAGGCGAGGTGGTGTCGTCGCATTTGAAGCGAATCAAAAACACGCCTCGCCGCTGGTGTTCATACAGATAATAAATGTAAAGCGGTGGGTAAGGAGGGAAGAGGAGTGGGAGACGGGAAAGAGAGTGACATCTTCTTCCACACCAACACCAGCTCGTCGGTTTCCTCTCTCTTTTATTTCAGATCATAGTTGGATCCAACCAACCACACCCGACCTGTATAGACATAAACAATGATAATCATAAACATGAGGCATTATATTTTTTAAAAAAAATATGCAGAAAAAAAAATGATGATCATACAAATAAAGACAAGACAGGTATCAAACGTTCATAATGGAATTGTCAAATCATACTTTAAAACAATAGGTCTTAGCTTCAAAGAATATCTGAATATTGTCCCTGCAACACACAGACATTACCAGTGTTAAGGTGCAGGATTTATAACACAAAAACACGTGAACGGTAGGAGATAGAACATACCTTTGCAATCAATAACATAATCATATCATAATCATAACATTAATAACCAAAGGAGATCCCCGTTTGCGAATGGCAGGATCAACAATACAATTATTTCATAATCATAACATTAACAAAGAGGCTCCCTGTTACGAACGGCAGGAGTTTACTTACAGTCAAAAGCATGGATCATAATTTCATAGCGAAGAACAGCGTTATAAATGAACATACATAAGCACACACACAAAAAAGGGAACTCCCCCTTGCGAACGGCAGGATCTAAGAACAATGACTAGAATTAATTAACATCTAATTTTCAATAGCAAGGCATGACTTGGGCCGTATAGCAGTACACAATTGTATGGAAAAAATATTCTGCGTAATATCCACGTATATGATCAAATTAAAAAAAAAGCTATTTTTTTTCTTCCTCCGTAGACACACCCACCTCCTCAGGACAGTGCGTGCTACATGCTACAGCTCCTCACGTTTCACCTGTTAGGCTACACCCTGGCCCAACAATGGCTGTTGCTTTTCAGCCCTGCGATGGACCCAAAGGTGTAAATATATTGAACAAATAACACACACAGACTTAATAATGCGACAACCGAACAAACAGACTTGATTAGTGGCTACTCGCGCACAAACTACTCACATGAACGCACAAACAATCGAACAGCATTCAAGTAATTAACTGTGTCTAATTACTCAACCAAATAACCACGCAACCCCTTCAGTCGCTCAAATAATGAAACAATCGGACAAACAGGTAAAAATTCTTTTGTGGATAGGTAGCAACCAGACACACACCTCAAAACTACCTTCACTGACAGTATCTTAATCATTTGCACAGGCCGCCGCTCGGCTTGGTCACACCGTGACTTAACCCTATCCATCTCACCAGCCAACAAGGCGACGTTTACAAGCCAGTTTGTCTAGTGCTCGAACACAAGGAACCTGCAGGGCGCGCGTTATACTTTGTCCACAAATCACAATAAAAGACAGCAACTTCTGTAATCTATGTTTTCTGGCACCGATTTGTTGATTACTGACAATAAAATCTGTGATAATACTCAATAACTGTTTTTGAATTCATTCTCATTAAGCGCCAGCCCCTCCTTAGTTGCAAAGTTACTTGAATAATTGACGGTGGAAATTGGTGTGTTTACATTTCAGTTAATAAGAAAACAGAGTTTGTACAATAATAAAAAAATATAGAACATAAAAACTTTAAACTTCCATTTACTATGTTGTTTCACTAAGATAGTACTCTATCTGCCCTCACTCTAGGTAAAACACAGCCAAACCAAAGGCAAAAACCATCAACATACCTTTACATTCACAAACACCTGAATAACAGCTTCAGCGTCACAGCCTTCACCACACTCTGCTCAGTGAAGAAATGGTCTCAGAGCGGCCTCCCAGCTCCTTTCAACGAGATCTTTCGAGAAACTCCTTTGTGGCCTGAGTCATGATGGAACCACTAGAAGCGTCTAAAGTGTCTAAGATCTGGCTTCGGTGGGCTGCTCTTGACTGACATTCTATCCCCCAGGGCCCGAGAAACAACGGGGCCGACCGTCATGTAAAGTGGCTGGATCTAGAGTAGTGCAGAGGAAACATCAAGACAGACCCTTTATGCTCCGTACCTGGGGCAAAATCCAGCATGTGTGCACTCCGTCGCTAACGACTCGCACCTGTGGATATTTATCTCTCTGAAATCTCAAGTCCACCTCAGCAAAGACAACACCAACCACGGCTCCACGGTCTCCCAGGGCTGTCTCCTCGGCCTGTAATTAGTCTTCCAGACCAAGCCATCCAGACCAGCCATGGTCAAAGAGAAACTCAAGACCTCCTGAGCAAAAAACAACACCAACTACGATGTGGCTGAAGTCCAATGGCTGTCTCTTCTAAACCAGTCTGCCCGGACCTGCCGTAGGCAAATTGTCTGCTGATTGACCAGCCTCTTAACTGGCATTCTGAACTGCCAGTTGGGTTACCCCACATAGTGATCCTATCACACATTTGCGGGATTAACCACTGCAAACTCTCTGTTCTCAAAAGTTGGGCAGAATCATACCCTTTACATAAACACCATACATATTGTCAGCCGGAATTGCTTTTTAGGGAAAGATTGAGACTGAAGATGAATATCTAAATGTCCCTGGTTTCATCTTTGGCAATGCATATCAATTATACTTGTAGGCCAGGAAAATGATTCTGGCAGCAGGAAGGCATTAGGAGTCATGGCCTTGTTGTGGCCCGGCCCCCTGAGAACATAAGGAATTCAGGGCTGAAACGCTTGTCTTAGGGGTGGTTACACATGGTGTTTGACGTACAT
>JADBJO010036775.1:0-10565 GCA_016801955.1 Conus betulinus | reverse complement strand
GAGAGAGCCAGGAGAGTGGTAGATGAAGGAGAGAACGAGAGAGAGACGATGAGAGAGAGAGAGAGAGAGAAATATGGGGTTTGACGCTGGCGAACATACAAAAAAGTGAAGAGCTAGAGAAACTGTGATAGGATAACCCAGTGGCCAACTTGCCCATCACCACCTCGCCCGACGACCCACCCTCACAATAATGCCACACACCATTCTAGAATGAGACTTGACGGCTGAAAGGTCACTGAGGTAAAGAAAAATTGCACTGGAGAGAGAGAGAGAGAGAGAGGGAGGAGGATGAGAGAGAGAGAGAGAGAGGAGAGAGAGAGAGAGAGGATGACATACAAACCTGCTTTTCATTGATAATTTATCTACATTCCCGCCTGTACAGGGTTTTCACATTTCTGTGTGTGGTGTGTGTGTGTGTGTGTTGTGTGTGTGTGTGCGTGCGTGCGTGGCGTGCGTGCGTGCGTGCGTGCGCGCTTGTGTGTGTGTTGTGTGTGTGGTGTGTGTGTGTGTTTGTGTGTGTGTGTGTGTGTGTTTAACTTGACAGTTTTTTGTCAGACCAATGACAACCTAATGTAAGAACCGACAGAACCAAAAAACGCGAATATGATGCACACAGAGGGGAGAGAGGTGTAGAAAGGGATGAGGCAGAGGTGGCAGTAGCAGAGAGCGAGAGAGAGAGAGATAGAGGAGAATGCGAGTGAGAAGAGAGAGAAGAGAGGAGAGAGAGAAGAGATGTATCGGACGCGCCCTTTTTAACCCACAATCGGATGAGTGAGGTAGTACTTCTTTGTTGTTAGGTCGTTCACACAGCCAAATGTTAGGCCAAACGAAAAGCACAATAATAAAGTAAATGTGAATGTCGGGGGAGGAGAGAGCAGAGACAGACAGTACAGACAGGCAGGCAACTACAGAGACAGAGACCAGAGGCAGAGGCAGAGGCAGGTGTGAGACAGAGGCAGAGACAGAGACAGAACAGGACAGAGACAGAGACAACGCGGCACATCAACGCACACAGTCACACAACACAGCACACCACACCACATCACCACATAACACACACACACATGCACACACACACAACACACACACACACACACACCACCACAAGCACATACAAGCACACAGAGATAGAGGCAGAGAGAAGATCGATAGAGAGAGAGAAGAGAGAGATGAAAGAGAGAGACGTAGATAGAGTAGAATTGGACTGTCATAAAAACGGAAGGAAAGGAGTGTGAAGAGTACAGAAAAGAAAGAAAGAAAAACGAAAGGCATAGTGATCAGCCGGGGAAAGAGAGGGGGAAAGAGACAAACAGATACACAGACAAACAGACAGACAGAGACAGACAGCAAAAGGAGATAAGAGGTGAGATTCATCTACCCATTGAGATTCATCGACCCACACATTTGTTCCTCATGTTCGTGCTCGTTTGTTGTTGCTTCCATCGGAAGTGATTATGTTTTTGTTGGTTGGTTATCGTTCTGGTTAAAGTGGCGGAGGTGTTTTCATTTTGGGTTCCTCAGTCAGCAAGACCATGCAGAACAATAAACGAAAACAACAAGAACAACACAACAACAACAACAACACACAACAACAACAACAACACAACAGGAAACACAACAACAACAGGCGCCAGCTGATTAGAACAGGTCTTGACGAGAAAGTGAAACGCTGCCCATAAACGATTTTTTTTTTTTCAAATTTGGTAACCGATCCGTGGGGACCTGTGATTGGAGATGAATGTGTCGTTCTAGAATCGGTCATCAACAGACCCCCCTCATCCGACGTTGCCTTTCCTCCCCACCCTTCAAAAAAGAGACTTGTTTGTGTATGTATGCCATCATCTCTACATAAATTCATCGTCGATGTCGTATATCCCTGTTCGCAAATTCTGAAATCAACTTCAGAAGCTTCCCCCCCCCCCCTGCGGAATATCTTAATCACGTTCTCAGCTTCTTTCTTCGCAACGAGTTTCTTCTGCAAGTATATAACTTTTTCAATTTGTTCCTTTTGTACACTTTCTCTGCCGTCATTTGGAAAGCGATTTCTCTGTGCGCTTAGATCTGCGATTACTTTCAACTTCTTTCTGAGTCTATACATGCCTGTCATAATTTTTATTTGTTTCTCCGAGCACAATCTCTGCAAATCATTTTTCACCTTCTATCTGTTTACCTTTCTTTGTGCGCCACGCTAACCTTTACAATCGCCTTCAATTTCTGTCTTTGTGCCCCATCTCTGCAATCATATCATCTTCAATTTCTTTCTTTGTACACCATCCATCTGCAATCAAATCATCTTGCAAATTCTTATGGTTTGGTCACAAACTCATCTCTGCAATCATCTTCAATTTTTATTCTTTGTGCACCATCTCTGCAATCATCTCAATTTCAATTTTTATCTTTGTACACCATCTCTGCAATTCATCTTCAATTTTTATCTTTGTACAACCATCTCTGAAATCATCTTCAGTTTTTTATCTTTGTAACACACCATCTCTGCAATCATCTTCAATTTTTATATCTTTGTACACATCTCTGAAATCATCTTCAGTTTTTATCTTTGTACAAACACTCTGCAATCATCTTCAGGTTTTTATCTTTGTACACCATCTCTGCAATCATCTTCGAATATTTTCATTGTGCACCATCTCTGCAATCATCATCAATTTCTGTCCTTTGTCTCTGCAATCATCATCAATTTTCTTTCTTTGTCTCTCTGCAATCATCTTCAATTTCTTTCTTTGCGCACGATCTGCGCAAGTCATCTTCAATTTCTTTCTTTGTGTACCATATGTGCAATCATCTTCGAATTCCTTTTCTTTGCGCACCATCTGTGCAATCATCTTTAATTCCTTTCTTTGTGCACCATCTCTGCATCTCTTTAATTCCTTTCTTTGCGCACCATCTCTGCAATCATCTTTAATTCCTTTCTTGCGCACCATCTCTGCAATCATCTTTAATTTCCTTTCTTTGCGCACCATTTCTGCAATCATCTTTACTTTCCTTTCTTTGCGCACCATCTGGCAATCATCTTTAATTCCTTTCTTTGCGCCCCATCTGTGCAATCATCTTTACTTCCTTTCTTGGTGCACCATCCTCTGTAATCATCTTTAAATTTCTTTGGTTATACACATCTCCGCAATGACCTTCAATTGCTTTCGTTGAGCACCATGTCTGCAATCGTCTTCGAATTCTTCCTCTTTGCACCATGTCTGCAATCATCTTCAGACGCCTTCCTCTGTGCACCATCTCTGTATTCAGTTTTAGTTTCTTTCTTTGTGCACCATCTCTATATTCAGTTTTTAGGTGCTCTTCTTTCTCTGTGCACCATCTCCTGTATTCAGTTTTAAGTTTTTCTTTCTTTTGTGCCCAGCTCTGTATCAGTTTTAGTTTCTTTTCTTTGTGCACCAGCTCTGTATTCAGTATTAGTTTCTTTCTTTGTGTGCACCGCTCTGTATTCAGTTTTTGAGTTTTCTTTCTTTGTGCACCCAGCTCTGTTTTCAGTTTTAGTTTCTTTCTTTTGTGCACCAGCTCTGTATTCAGTTTTCCAGTTTCTTCTTTCTTTGTGCACCCAGCTCTGTATTCATTTTTTAGTTTCTTTCTCTGTGCACCAGCTCTGAAATCATCTTAGGCCTTAGTTGCGCTTCAAATATATCTGACCCATCTTCAAGGTCTTCCTTCATGCGTCCCAATCTTTTGCCTCGTCGTCTTTTTTTCGTCTTTTTTTTCTTTTCCTTCTGTTCCCCCCCCCCCTTCCCCCCCCCCCCCCCCCCCCCCCACCCCCCCATCCAATATCACATCATCATCTTCAGCTCGCTATGCACATTGTAATCATCCGTGGTTTGTTTCTTTGTGTACCATCCCTGCAAATCTTATGCAGCGCCTCCTTTCTCTATGCATGGCATAATATTTTTGTCCAATGACTTTCTTCCAACTTTCTTTGTGTGTTCACCATCTCTGCAAACTTCTTCTTCAAACTCCCTGTGTGTCTTATCTCTCTGCAGTCAGTACACCTTTCATTTTCATTTCCATTTTTTTGGTGCATTATCTTGTGCAATCATCTTCAACCTTTTTTATGCACATTCTATCTCTGCGGCCAATCAATATTCAACTTCTTTCCTTATGCATCCCCTTTGTAATCCTCTTGCACTTCTTTCTTTGTGCATGATCTCTGCAATCATCTCCGTATTCTTTCTTTGTGCATGATCTCTGCCAATCATTTTCTGACTTCTTTTCTGTGAGCGCCGCCATCTGTGCAATTGCCTTCAATTCTTCTTAGCCACTCCATTTCTAGATTCGAATTCATTTTTATTTTCTCATTATCTTTTGCAACCATTTTTTTTTTTTTCTTCGTAACGCCCGTTTTGCAATTATTTTCAATCTCCTTTCCTTGTCTGTGATCTCAGCAATCGTCTTCAACTTATGTTCTTCGAGCACTGTCTAAAAACGATCTGCCCCTTTTTAGTCTTCTCCACCAAACCCAGTATTCTCCCCCTGTCTTTGTGGGTCTGTCTGTCTGTCTTCTGTCTGTATGCATGTATGTAAAACTCTCTCTCTCTCTCTCTCTCCTCTCTCTCCTACCTCTCTCTCATCTCTCTCTCTCTCTCTCTCTCTCCACACGATACTAATAAATGCGGTGAAGCATGTTTTCTTGCGGTGTGTGTGTGTGTGTGTGTGTGTGTGTGTGTGTTGTGTGTGTGTTTTGTTGTGTGTGTGTGTGTGTGTGTGTGTGTGTGTGTGTGTTTTGTGTGTGTGCTACCCACGTCTTCCGGGTGCTGCACTAGCAGACTATGTTTGTGTGAAGGACACATAGACTGACGATGAACTACGAGGCAACTTTCTACGAAGAACATTTCCATCTGACTTCTATGGACAGTTTTTTTATAGTCCGCGAATGGAAAATTCTAAAAAGAAAAAAACAAGTCGCAGTGTATCTATCAACAGTGGAAAAAAAAGTGTTGAAATTGTCTCGTTGAAAGGGATCACCTGACTGATCTGAGAGGGCTTTTTTGTCGGATGATCTAGGAAAGGAGACTGATAAGGTCACCATGAAAAACATGCTGCAGAATTCCCAGGGATGATTCGTTGTTGGCCTGCAATCACAAACTTTGTAATAGAATCGCCACGAGGGCGCTTTATAAGCCTTCTGCGGTGATGTCTTGGTCGATCCCTTTCAGGCAGGGTTCTAGTGGACGTGGTATTAAAGGGCGACTCCATCAGTGTTTTGTTGTTAGTGGGTATATCATTACGCAAGGTCTTTTGTGGCCCTGCCTTGAAAGGACCACAGACCTTTTGCTTTACGCTAAGTGGAGTAAGTTTTTTGTGTTTCGATGTCGTTGTTGTTCTTTTTCTTCTTCTTCTTCTTCTTCTTCTTCTTCTTCTCTTCTTCTTCTCCTCCTCCTCCTCTCCTCCTCCTCTTCCTCCTTCTTCTTCCTCTTCTTCTTCTCTTCTTCTTCTTCTTCTTCTTTCTTCTTCTTCTCCTCCTTCTTCTTCTTCTTCTTCTTCTTCTTCTTCTCTTCTGCTTTTACTTCTTCTTCTTCTTCCTCTTCTTCCGCTGAGTTCTTTCCGTATTGTTTCAAAACCAGTGCCAATTTTCCTCTTCAGCAAGTTAACTGCTGTGTTTTATTTGTTTTGTTCGTTTCACAAAACGTCTAGATCTTCGGCTTGACTAAGAAGGAAGTTAGTTTCTTAGAGGGGAAACGTTCGAGGGAGATTGGAAGGGAGGGGATAACATGGCATTGATGTGTGTGTGTGTGTGTGTGTGGGGGGGGGGGGGTATCTTTTTTCAGTGTTCGTCTTCTCAACCTCAACTAGGGGGGGGGGGGGGGGGGGGGGGATGAGGAGACGGTGCACGTGATAATGGTGAGCTGAATCTTTTTCCATGAAAGACCCTCGAACTCAGCTTGAGGGGAAAGTGGTGGACAGATGCAGGTGGTGTTGGTGGGGTAAGGTCGCCTTTCTTCAATGTCCGTCTTCCTGACCACAGCAGAGAGGGGAGGGAAAGGAAGGCGCAGAACTAGTAGTGGGTGGGGGTTGGCGCTCATCTATGCATGTTTCTCAAACTTAGCCAGGGGTTTGTGGTTTACAAACTTCGATTTAATACACTGAAAAAGCCATTAGCAACAACAACAACAACAACAAGGAAAATACCGACAAGGACAACAACAAAAAAGACAGCAGCAGCAGCAGCAGCAACAACAAACAACAACAACAACAGCAACAGCAACAACAATGACAACAATGTACTATGCGCTTGTGCCTGCTCAATATTTGGCACTAAGGTTCTTGTTCATGGCTCTGTTTTAAAACCTTAATGTAAGAAAAACTAGCATTATTATTACCGCGCATATGTGTGTGTGTGTGTGTGTGTGTGTGTGTGTGTGTGTGTGGTGTGTGTGTGTGGTGTGTTGTGTGTGAGAGAGAGAGAGAGAGAGGAGAGAGAGAGAGAGAGAGAGAGAGAATCACCTTTAACTTGTCATGCCCAGAGTGCAGAATGATTACAAAGCTTCGTCCAAACCCGTTCAGTGGGTCAATATTGAACATCTGGTAGCCTGAGTTTATACATACTCTCTCTCTCTCTCTCTCTCTCTCTCTCTCTCTCTCTCTCTCTCTCTCTCTCTTCGGGGGAGGGTGTGAGCTTCAAGACTGGTCAGACGTGTTCAGTGTGTTGTGTCCCAAATGGATTAGTTTGCCAGTTTTGAATCATCGATCCTCAGTGATTTTTGGACTCATGGTTGTGTAAGGTGCGTTCGATTTATTGACTGATTTTTGGTTCGGATGTTGATCGGATTAGACATTATTTACATTTAAAAGATTGATACATACATAATAGGGATTTCTAAATGTGAACAGTTTTTTGGGGGGAACTGTTGGATGACAGCAACGCAGCATGTGTGCGGCACGTGCAAGGTGTTCGTTTGTTCGTGAGGGGAAGAAAGGGAGAAGTTGTGCACTGGCACATGAAATAAGACTTGTTTGGCCTCTAAAGTGGTCCGTGACTATGCTCTTCGCATCAATTTTTCTGACTGCTTTGAGTCTCAATGCAAAACAAAACAATGCAGGCGGCTGTGACAATGATTCTCGCCAACACACCAGCATCTGTGTCCGTGTCGGCGTTGTGTACCAGTCTCTGGATGTAAACATTGCACACGTGAACCGTCTTTTCCTTATGTGGTCAGTGGCTATCCATTTTCAAGTGATCTCAAAATCAAAATCAAAACAAAAACTCAGGTTTGTGTTATACTCCACATAAAAGCTTTACTTCTGATGTTCTTCCTGAAGTCTTCTGCAGTTGTCATTCGTTGGCTCCTCTTGTCCTGCGGTGACATTGAGCGAAACCCTGGACCAACACGGGCTGACGTGTTTTCTAAGCATATTTCCAGTTCTGGCGATACACCTGTTCACATCAGGAAAACTCCCGACCAGAATCATGGACCTGACAGAGACTTGAACCAAAGGCTGTTTTCTATGGCTGGCTATTCTAGGGCTGGCTATTCACAAACGTGAGAACATTGACATCATGGAAAGGTTCAAGTGTTGGTATGGACTTCTACAGAAGGAAAATGATCAGCTAAAAGCCAGAGTTGATCTGCTTGCCAGCAAATGTAAAGTTCTCGAACAACAGTGTGAAAAATCTTCCCAGTGGGAAAGATTTGTTTATAGATGTGTCCCACCAATTGGACAGCCAAGTAGACAAAATCGAGTCATTTTCTCGTCGGAATAACTTGAGATTTTTCAACGTTTATGAAGGCCCAAGTGAGACCAACTCCAAGTGCACCCGAATGATAGTACAGCTGTTGAACCGATTTTTCCCTTCCAAGCAATGGACAATCGATGACGTGGAGCGGGCACATCGGGTTGGTCGAAGAGGGTACAACAGTAATTACCCTCGCCCGATTGTCGCTCGTCTGTTCCATTGGCAAGATAAGCTGACCATTCTGAGGGAACGGGAGTGCAGGAAAGAAAAAATGGCAGAAAACACTGGGTATACGTGTTGCTTCAGACTTGACCAGCCGCCAGAATCAAATTATCAAAGAGGAGAGAAATGCTGGCAGATATGCCTACTTCTGGAAAGGACGCATATTCTACAAGAGCAAACAACATGAAAATCATGAAAGAGACGCTCCAAGACACTCTGGCAATGTAACCAATGCCACCCCTGCTCTTTATCACTACAGCAAGACAAGTCACTTAAAACCAGCAATGTCAAATGGATGAACCAGTCAACCAACACGACATGGCTCAGGAAGGCGTGGATCAACATCATGCCTACCGAGATGTCCGACACCCACAACGGAAGTGGAGCTCACGTAATTCCACTGATGACTTCCCTTGGACTGTCGGTATGATTTCTTCCCCGCCGTTTCCAAGCCGTCAAACAGAAGACATGAACGTTGGCAGGCAGGTCTACGTTTGGAAGGGGCGCCTCTACCACAAAACGCAGGAGCATGCAACACCATGGCCCCAGAAAAGACCCACGAAGGCGTTCTTACAGTCTGGCCCGGAATGCTGCCCCTGATGACTCCGCTGAACCAGCCAGTCACATGGCTTGGCACCAGCTCCAACCCACGTGGACTCCACTTGCCTGCAGTCCCAACAGAGGCCAGTGACGTCCTCTGCTGAAGACATCCCATGGACAACAGCCAGTTTCATGCAGGATACCGCTGCTGATCGTTCTATTGAACGATTTAACCAGCGTGACCCTGTGCCAACGCTTATCTACATGGACTCCACCCACCCACAGTCCCAGTGGAGGCCGGTGTCATCCTCTGATGAGGGCCTCCCATGGACTGCAGACATGATGACTGCATTCCCGTCAATCCCTGATCGTTCAACACAGGATTACACCGGCACATCGCAGACATCATGCAGAACACGTCGCGAGCACCGTGAGGAACGAGAATGCCGCCAGAAGCCTGTGGATACAGGCCATGGAGCCCCAGTGGATGTTCCAGGGACATCGCCTTCCCATCCTCCACAGCCACAGCGAACTCCACGCCCCTCAGCCAGAGTGACGGTCAATCAATGGGGCGTCAGACTCACGTCCACACCGAATACGGAAGACGAGAACCATGTGCGCCCAGACCCAATTCTCGGAACGCTAGGGACCGTCTACCCGTGGAATCCCATCTCCATCATAAACATGACAAGCAGACATCTTGCCTGATAACTGGTGAAGTTGCACCAACTTCTGAAGCAAACCAGCTGGGACCAGTGGTCGGTCGGGAACGTGCTGTGCATAGTGCATTCTATAGCAGCTCTGACCCCTCTTGTGATGCCCCTCTCCCTCCTTCCACCCAGCAAGCAGTCCCCGATGGACCTGATGCAGATCTGGCTTCCCACACACCTTGTTCGCCACGCCCATCCTCAACCACTCCACCTGCCAGTGAGGCCAAGACAGACGACAGCACCACCATGGTGAAACGCCTGGTGGACCCATGGACTGGCGCAGACGAATTAGAGAGTCAGTCTTTTGGGCAGTCTGACGGTAGACGTGACGGGATGAACTGTTCAAGTATAACCCATCTTCCTGTGGTGTCAGAACAACAGAACTGTTCTATGATTTCAGAAAACACCTACAATACATGGCAGACAAACACGCAGCAAAACAAAGATGGCAATTGGACGTACAATGACAAACATGGCACAGGATAAAACAACTCTCAGACAAAAAGCAGGTCACAGACTGTTTCCCACGCATCGAAACAGGATCATCACAGGTGGATAGAAGCAAATCTGTAGACACCTAGGGATTCGGCCCTGCCCTTGTCACCGTATCTGGGGTTGTACCAGGCCCTGCAAACGATGCTAATGCAGAGAACTGTTGCATTTCTTTTTCTCTTACAATATAGAGGGTTTGAGCTCTGTATACCAACCTGAATTACGGTTGTTATTCTGTAAATATGACATCGTATTTTTGTCAGAAACTTTTGCGACCATTTCCCTTCATATCTGTTTCCTTCTTTTGAAATTTTTGTATCACCTGGATTGAAATTATCTGATGCTGCGACATCCCGTCTATCTGGTGGAGTTGTTCTTATGGTAAAAAAAGACAATTTCTAGATTTGTTGAACGCATTCCATTAGAATGTGATAATTGTATTGCTGTGAAATTATTTAAACACTTTAGTGGCTTACCTATCGACACTGTACTGTTAGGTATTTATGTTCCCCCAGCATCAAGCCCGTACTATTTAGATACAGAAATAAGAAATGGAATATTTCTGCTTGAACACTGTCTTCTTGATATTTTTGAACAGTATGGAGAATTACCTTTCATTATTATGGGAGATTTTAATGCCAGGACAGGTAAATCAAACGCTAGGGAATTACTCTCCCTGACACAAACTGGAACGATGATGACAATAATACTGAAGAAGATGAAGCATATCTTAGAAATTCCAAAGATGAAATGATGAATGAATTTGGATGTTACTTATTGAAATTGTGTGAAGAATTCTCATTAATAATTATAAATGGTGTTTCCTCAGTTGATAAGCACGGAGACTATACATATATAGCACATAATGGGGCAAGTATCATAGATTATTTTTTGATTTCAAGGTGCCT
>JADBJO010036774.1:0-10568 GCA_016801955.1 Conus betulinus | reverse complement strand
ACCAGAAAGGTAACAATACTTTGTGGGACAGACAGGTCACAGTGCTATGAGGGATAGACAGGTAACAATACCATGTGGGACAGACAGGTAACAGTACTATGTGGGACAGACAGGTCACAGTGCTATGTGGGACAGACAGGTCACAGTGCTATGGGACAGGTGACAGTACTATGTGGGACAGAGAGGTAACAGTACTCTGTGGACAGACAGGTAACAGTGCTATGTGTGACAGACAGGTAACAGTGCTATGTGGGACAGGCAGGTAACTGTACTCTGTGGGACAGACAGGTAACAGTGCTATGTGGGACAGACAGGTCACAGTGCTATGTGTGACAGACAGGTAACAGTACTATGTGGGACAGACAGGTGACAGTGCTATGTGTGACAGACAGGTGACAGGGCTAAGTTGGACAGACAGGTAACAGTACTCTGTGGGACAGACAGGTAACAGTGCTATGTGTGCCAGACAGGTGACAGTGCTATGTGTGACAGACAGGTAACAGTACTCTGTGGGACAGACAGGTACCAGTGCTATGTGTGACAGACAGGTGACAGTGCTGAGTGGGACAGACAGGTAACAGTGCTAAATGGGACAGACAGGTAACAGTGCTATGTGGGACAGACAGGTTACAGTACCATGTGGGACAGACAGGTGACAGTGCTAAGTGGGACAGACAGGTCACAGTGCTAAGTGGGACAGGTAACAGTACTATGTGGGACAGAGAGGTAACAGTACTCTGTGGGACAGACAGGTAACAGTGCTATGTGTGACAGACAGGTAACAGTGCTATGTGGGACAGGCAGGTAACTGTACTCTGTGGGACAGACAGGTAACAGTGCTATGTGGGACAGACAGGTCACAGTGCTATGTTGTGACAGACAGGTAACAGTACTATGTGGGACAGACAGGTGACAGTGCTATGTGTGACAGACAGGTGACAGGGCTAAGTTGGACAGACAGGTAACAGTACTTGTGGGACAGACAGGTAACAGTGCTATGTGTGCCAGACAGGTGACAGTGCTATGTGTGACAGACAGGTAACAGTACTCTGTGGGACAGACAGGTACCAGTGCTATGTGTGACAGACAGGTGACAGTGCTGAGTGGGACAGACAGGTAACAGTGCTAAATGGGACAGACAGGTAACAGTGCTATGTGGGACAGACAGGTTACAGTACCATGTGGGACAGACAGGTGACAGTGCTAAGTGGGACAGACAGGTCACAGTGCTAAGTGGGATAGACAGGTAACAGTACTCTGTGAGAATGACAGGTACCAGTGCTATGTGGGACAGACAGGTACCAGTGCTATGTGGGACAGACAGGTACCAGTGCTATGTGGGACAGACAGGTGACCATATCCTGTGGGAAAGACAGGTAACAGTGCTAAATGGGACAGACAGGTAATAATACCTTGTGCGACAGACAGGTAACAGTGCTAAATGGGAGAGACAGGTAATAATACCTTGTGGGACAGACAGGTCACAGTGCTAAATGGAACAGACAGGTAATAATACCTTGTGGGACAGACAGGTCACAGTGCTAAATGGGAGAGACAGGTAATAATACCTTGTGGGACAGACAGGTCACAGTGCTAAATGGAACAGACAGGTAATAATACCTTGTGGGACAGACAGGTAACAGTGCTAAATGGGAAGAGACAGGTAATAATACCTTGTGGGACAGACAGGTAACAGTGCTAAATGGGAGAGACAGGTAATAATACCTTGTGTGACAGACAGGTAACAGTGCTAAATGGGAGAGACAGGTACCAGTGCTATGTGTGACAGACAGGTAACAGTGCTATGTGTGACAGACTGGTACCAGTGCTATGTGGGAAAGAAAGGTACTAGTGCAATGTGGGACAGACAGGTAACAGTGCGAAGTGGGACAGACAGGTACAATACCCTGTGGGACAGACAGGTAACAGTGTGAAGTGGGACAGACAGGTAACAGTGTGAAGTGGGACAGACAGGTAACAGTACTATGTGGGACAGACAGGTGACAGTGCTAGTGGGACAGACAGGTGACAGTGCTATGTGGGACAGACTGGTAACAGTGCTATGTGGGACAGACAGGTAACAGTATTATGTGGGACAGACGGTATGTGGGACAGATAGGTAACAGTACTATGTTGGACAGACAGGTAACAGTACTATGTGAGACAGACAGACAGGTAACCAGTACTATGTGGGACAGACAGACAGGTAACAATACTATGTGGGACAGACTGGTAACATACTATGTGGGACAGACAGGTCACAGTACTATGTGGGACAGGACAGGCTGTGTCTGTCTGTCCCACATAGTACTGTGACCTGTCTGTCCCACATAGTATGTTACCAGTCTGTCCCACATAGTATTGTTACCTGTCTGTCTGTCCCACATAGTACTGTTACCTGTCTGTCTGTCTCACATAGTACTGTTTACCTGTCTGTCCAACATAGTACTGTTACCTATCTGTCCCACATACCTGTCTGTCCCACATAATACTGTTACCTGTCTGTCCCACATAGCACTGTTACCAGTCTGTCCCACATAGCACTGTCACCTGTCTGTCCCACTTAGCACTGTCACCTGTCTGTCCCACATAGTACTGTTACCTGTCTGTCCCACTTCACACTGTTACCTGTCTGTCCCACCTTCACACTGTTACCTGTCTGTCCCACAGGGTATTGTTACCTGTCTGTCCCACTTCGCACTGTTACCTGTCTGTCCCACATTGCACTAGTACCTTTCTTTCCCACATAGCACTGGTACCAGTCTGTCACACATAGCACTGTTACCTGTCTGTCACACATAGCACTGGTACCTGTCTCTCCCATTTAGCACTGTTACCTGTCTGTCACACAAGGTATTATTACCTGTCTCTCCCATTTAGCACTGTTACCTGTCTGTCCCACAAGGTATTATTACCTGTCTCTCCCATTTAGCACTGTTACCTGTCTGTCCCACAAGGTATTATTACCTGTCTGGTTCCATTTAGCACTGTGACCTGTCTGTCCCACAAGGTATTATTACCTGTCTCTCCCATTTAGCACTGTGACCTGTCTGTCCCACAAGGTATTATTACCTGTCTGTTCCATTTAGCACTGTGACCTGTCTGTCCCACAAGGTATTATTACCTGTCTCTCCCCATTTAGCACTGTTACCTGTCTGTCGCACAAGGTATTATTACCTGTCTGTCCCATTTAGCACTGTTACCTGTCTTTTCCACAGGATATGGTCACCTGTCTGTCCCACATAGCACTGGTACCTGTCTGTCCCACATAGCACTGGTACCTGTCTGTCCCACATAGCACTGGTACCTGTCATTCTCACAGAGTACTGTTACCTGTCTATCCCACTTAGCACTGTGACCTGTCTGTCCCACTTAGCACTGTCACCTGTCTGTCCCACATGGTACTGTAACCTGTCTGTCCCACATAGCACTGTTACCTGTCTGTCCCATTTAGCACTGTTACCTGTCTGTCCCACTCAGCACTGTCACCTGTCTGTCACACATAGCACTGGTACCTGTCTGTCCCACAGAGTACTGTTACCTGTCTGTCACACACATAGCACTGTCACCTGTCTGGCACACATAGCACTGTTACCTGTCTGTCCCACAGAGTACTGTTACCTGTCTGTCCAACTTAGCCCTGTCACCTGTCTGTCACACATAGCACTGTCACCTGTCTGTCCCACATAGTACTGTTACCTGTCTGTCACACATAGCACTGTGACCTGTCTGTCCCACATAGCACTGTTACCTGTCTGTCCCACAGAGTACAGTTACCTGCCTGTCCCACATAGCACTGTTACCTGTCTGTCACACATAGCACTGTTACCTGTCTGTCCCACAGAGTACTGTTACCTCTCTGTCCCACATAGTACTGTTCCCTGTCCCACTTAGCACTGTGACCTGTCTGTCCCACTTAGCACTGTCACCTGTCTGTCCCACATGGTACTGTAACCTGTCTGTCCCACACATAGCACTGTTACCTGTCTGTCCCATTTAGCACTGTTACCTGTCTGTCCCACTCAGCACTGTCACCTGTCTGTCACACATAGCACACTGGTACCTGTCTGTCCCACAGAGTACTGTTACCTGTCTGTCACACATAGCACTGTCACCTGTCTGGCACACATAGCACTGTTACCTGTCTGTCCCACAGAGTACTGTTACCTGTCTGTCCAACTTAGCCCTGTCACCTGTCTGTCACACATAGCACTGTCACCTGTCTGTCCCACATAGTACTGTTACCTGTCTGTCACACATAGCACTGTGACCGTGTCTGTCCCACATAGCACTGTTACCTGTCTGTCCCACAGAGTACAGTTACCTGCCTGTCCCACATAGCACTGTTACCTGTCTGTCACACATAGCACTGTTACCTGTCTGTCCCACAGAGTACTGTTTACCTCTCTGTCCCACATAGTACTGTACACTGTCCCACTTAGCACTGTGACCTGTCTGTCCCACATAGCACTGTGGACCTGTCGTCCCACATAGCACTGTTACCTGTCTGTCCCACAGCTGTACTGTCTCGTCCCACCCATAGTACTGTGTACCTGTCCCTGTCCAACATTAGCACTGCAATACCTGTCTGTCAACACATAGTGACTGGTACCTGTCCCACACACACATAGTGCTTGTCTACCTGTTAGGGCCCACCTGTCCTCACATAGTACTGGTACCTGTCTGTCCTACATAGTACTGGTACTGTCTGTCCCACATCAGGCTGGTAGCCTGTTAAGTCAAGACATAGTGTCTGGTTACCCCTGTTCTGTCCCACATAGTACAGTTTACCTGCTCTGTCCCTCATAGTGCCTGTTACCTGTCTGTCACACATAGTCACTGTTACCTGCTGTCCAACATAGTTACTGTTACCTGACTCTGTCCACAAAGAGTTTACTGTCCTGTCTGTCCCACGATAGCACACTGTTACCATGTCTGTCCCAACATAGCAACTGTCTACCTGTCTGTCCACATAGTACTTTACCATCTGTCCCACATGGTATTGTTACCTGTCTCGTCCCTACATTCGCACTGGTACCTGTCGTCTGTCCCAACAAAGTATTGTTGAGTACCTGTCTGTCCCACAGCTAGTTTACTGTTACCTGTCTGTCCCATTTAGCCACTATCTGACTGTCACAAATGTCTGTGTACATTAGAACTGTCTGTCCCAACATAGTATGATGTTTCTACCTGTCTGTCCCACATAGTACTGTTACCTGTGCTGTCCCATTTCACTTACCCACTGGCTTACATGTCTGTCCAACATAGCCCACTGTAACCGTCTGCACACATAGGTACTGGTACTCTGTTCTGTCACCCATAGTCAATGTTAACCTGTCTGTCCGAAGTCCCATAGTAACTTGTTACCTGTCTTTCCCACTTAGTACATGTTACCTGTCTGTCACACATAGTACTGTTACCCGTCCTGTCTTACTCTAGCCCCACTGTCCTGTCACCCACATAGTATGTTACCGTGTCTGTCCCATTAGGAATGTTAGCATGTTCTGATCCCACTTAGTCATGTTACCTGTCTGTCCAAATTTGAGCACTGTGTCTGGCACACTCTACGTGTACCTGTCTCCCACATAGTTACTGCTGTTACCTGTCTGTCCCACCACTATAGCAATGTTACCGTGGTGTCCTCTGAGGACTCGGTACCCCTGTATTGGGCATAGTAATGTAACTGGTTGTACCTGGTCTGTCCACAGGGTGAACCACTGTTTATGTCCCACTTCTACCTGTTCCTATAATTGTCCCATCATGGTACTGTTAGTCTCCTTCCCACCAACTTAGTAACTGTTACCGCTACCAATTTGCCAACAGTTAGCAAGTTACCTGTCTGGTCACATTTAGTATGTTACTGTCTGTCCCATTTGTCAGCCCCCCTCTTTCCCCACGTTAGTACTGTATACCTGTTTGTCCCACTTAGTAATCTGTTAATTCTTACTGTCTGTCAGCACTTAGTTACTTGTACTTTACATGTCCACAAATTTAGCACTGGTACCTGTGCTGTCCATTCAGGGTAACTGTTTACCTGTCTGTCCCTACTTAGCACTGTTACCTTGTCTGTCCCATTTGGCACTGTGACCTCTTCTTCATTAGACTGTCACTGTGCTGTACCACCTTAGTACTGTTACCCTGGTTCTGTGCATTGGCACTGTCCCAAGACTGTCAATTAGTACTGTCACCTGCCGTAGCCAACTCTGCCCTCTACTTTGTTCTCAGTCCAATGCAGTTAACCTGTCTGTTCACCAAATAGTGGTATATTTTTTAACCATGTCTGTGTCCCATATAGCATATGTACCTCTCGGCACTCTTTGAGCACATGCCATCTTTCTGGCCACTCGT
The DNA here is from genome assembly GCA_016801955.1 of Conus betulinus. NCBI lineage: Eukaryota > Metazoa > Mollusca > Gastropoda > Neogastropoda > Conidae > Conus > Conus betulinus. Next base: position 4,220 of record JADBJO010036774.1, on the reverse strand, counting down.
TAAGTACTGTCTGTCTGTCACACATTTTGGCTGTTACCTGTCCACACGACATAGATACTGTCACATGTATGACCCCATCGCAATGTTTACTGTCTGGTCAAATTTGGTATGTTAACCTTCTGTCCCGGTAGCACTGTATTAGCAACATTGAAAGGTACTTGTCTCCGGTCTGTCCTATTCTGGCATACCGTGCACGTACCCTGTTCCCCACTTCAAGAACTGTGTTTTCTTGTCCCCTTCTGTATCTGGTCCCCTGTAGTGTCCCATTTAGCACTGTTAACTTGTCTGCCTCTCCTTGCACTGTCTTAACCTGTCTGTCCCGCCTCAGCGGTTGACTTGTCCGTTACACTTAGCACTGTCTTCTTACCTCTCTTCCTTTGTGCTACTGTGTATCCCTTGTTCTCCTGTCCCACAAGAGTATTGTTACCTGTCTGTCCCTGGTACTAAGCTAAGGTTTATCAGTCCTGTCACTAAGCAGTGAAGAGGTCCCCTACGAAGAGTATCTTAGTTACTTCTTGTCTCGTCCATTTCTTCTTGCTACTGCCCCCTCTCTCTCTGGTCTCTCCTCCACGGTCTGTTTTCGCCACAGTTATCCACACGATCCGCCTTTGTAGCAGTTATCTCGTTTTAACACAGTTTGTCTATTTGTTCCCCCCTCCGATTTAGTTAGAAGTTAGTTATCTCGATTTTGCAAAATCATTAGATTTATATATCCGTCAACCCCACTCTTTAGGTCCATAGTTACTGGCTTTTTTTAGCTGCACAATGTCTATCCCTCCATTTGTCCGACAGTTACGCTCTTAGCTCACGAGACTGTTCATCAAGCGTCGATTTAGCTGCAGTTACCCTCCCCCCACCGATCATTCCGTTCCCACTTTACGTTACAGTTACCTGGTTTCCGAACAATTATCTATTTTATCCGCTTCCGCTCTTAGTAGAGGTTAACGTTTCCGCACACAATTATCCTATTTTTCGCTCCGGCTGTAGTATTGAGCTACCCTGTTGTCCGCCCACAATTATCTTTGTCCGCTTTTAGACAGATGTTACCTGTTCCGCACAATTATCTATTTTGTCCCCGCTTTAGAAGTCCCCTTTCTCCGTTTTTTACCATCCTTGTTTACATGTTCCGCACAAATTATCTGTTTTGTCCCGACTTAAGTTATAGCCGTTTACTTGATTCGCAACAATCGTGTATTGGCCTCCTGCTGTATGCACGAACCCCGGTTACCATGTTTCGCGATGGTGTCACCTGTCATATACAGCAAAAAAAAGAGTTTTATCTCTTTGAGTTTGGTGTTCTGTCCCAGGTGAATTACTGCCTTGGTACTCTCCACTTCCTGATCCCGTGGACATATAATGCAGTCTCCCTTGCACCCAGTAAGGCCCTATAACAGTGGTACATTTGGTACTGTTCATAACACTTGTTACTGAAAGTATGATCGATTTATAATTGAAAAAAAAAACAAAAAAAATCCAAAAATAACCAAAAATTTCAAAATAAACCCCAAAAAAAAAAAAACAAAAAAAAAACAAACAAACAAAATGCTACCACCGCAGACGATATTTGACCCTGAAGCACTGATATTTAGTGGTTTTGTACTTTCGCTGTCAACAAACCGCAGTGTTTATGGGTGTTTGCCCCTTTTTCTTTTTTTTTTTTTTTTTGGGGGGTTTTTGGTTTGGGTTTGGCTTGTTTGTTGTTGTTGGCTTGGTTTTTTTTGATAGCACGGAAGGGACAGTTGGAGCTTAATAGCCAGTTTGAACAGCGTCTGACCTTTGAAACACACCATAAGAGCACCCACCCACCCATATTCAGCCCCCCCCCCCCCTCAAAAGAAAGCCAGCCAGCCCCGACCACCTCCACAAAATCACACAAACGTACCCACCTGGACTGAGATCAGGAAATTAAAATCCTCTTAACCTTCAAGAGACAGTTTTGAACATGGGCCGTTTACCACGGAAATACCAGCACACATCCCATTTTTAATTTAATACTATGATATCTGAGGAGGAAAACAAGAAATAAGACCAAAAAAAAAACTAGCACCAAAACATATCTATTATGCAAGCATGGAACAAAAAAATCCCAAACTTGTCACCCCCCCAATGATAACTTATCCTTGACTTCATACTCCAACCATGAACATCGAAACGAGTTTGGTGGTGTTACAGAAACCCAAACGTAGCAAAACAAAAATCCCGAAAATGGTCTTACTATGCAAGCGCGGAAAAAAAATTGAAAAAAAAAAAACCTGACTAAAGCAGATCCCATTCCTTGTCAACAATCTGGAATATCCGTTGACTTCATCCGGGTGTACATGGGGGAGAATCGACGCTGGGAAGGGATGCTGTCACTAAGGCCAGGAACAAGCACGCACAAAACCCACTGACCTGTCAACAACGGTCACCGTCACCATACATACACACGATGCCACACACACAGGACAATCCCGTGGACATCAACACAGAGCGTCAAGCACATCCCCCCACGGAGTTACTCCCCCACTGACCATCACCAACTGGGCCACCCCCATGGTGATCATCACCCAAGGCCACCCCCATGGTGGTCCATCACCATGGGCCACCCCCCATGGTGTTATTCCATCACCAAGGCCCTTATCCCGACCATGGTTGATCCATCACCAAAAGTCCACACCTATGGGGGCCCTCACCAAGGCCCACCCCCATGGTGACCATCACCAAGGTTCCACCCCCAGGGTGACCATTACCACAGGCCACCCCCCATGTGGACCATCCCCAAGGCCACCCCCATGGGGGACCATCACACAAGGCCACCCCCCCACCCCCATGCGTGATCAGCCCCAAAGGTGGCAACCCCCATGGTGACCATCACCAATGGCCACCCCCATGCGTGGTCCCATCACCAAGGGCCACCCCCATGGTGATCATTCACCAGGGCCACACACATAGGGAACATCAACCAAGGCACCTGGCACCAATTCTTTACAGTCACAGCCACTGTGTGTTGGAAACAAGAGGGACCCCAAATACAGCAGCGAGCGAAATCAACACCTGATGTGTGACGTCATTGTCGATCAGTTGATGGACTTCGGGATCCTGTGACTGCAACAAATGACAGGTAACATCTGTTTTTCTGCCATTCAATGAGATCTCGGGGGGAGGGCGGAGGGGGGGGCAACCTTGTGAACTTGGAGGAGGACTGATAGTAGGGCTTCGCATAGAGGAAAAATAGGCTTTAAGCTCTACTAAGGAATATTTAAAAAGACGGGGCGGGATTGGGGAAAAGGGAAAGTGGGGGTGGTGGAGGAAGATTGAGGGGGGGGAGGGGGGGGCAAGGGAGGGAAGGGGGAGAGGGGTGGGGGAAGGGAAGTCGGGGGGCAGCGGAGGGGGGGGGGGGGGGGGGGGGGGAGGGGGGTGGGGTGGGGGGGGTGGGGTGGGGGTGGGTGTGGTCACGACATGAGGGAAATCTCAGCCCTGAGGCAAAACGTCATGGAGGGGTCTGGTGCTTCGGTGGGAGGACGTTTCACACGCCAGCAAGTCCAAGCTTCAGACTTGAGCACGTGGAAGCCAGGGACCAGGCCTGACATTAGAGAGCTGGGGCAAAAACAAACATGACCCGTGCATTTATACAAATAACAGGATCTAGCAATGCCGAGTGATAATATAAAATGCAGGGGCCTATCACAAGACGTGCAATTATGTTACAAATAGCAGGGTAGGAATGTCTCACATGCACGATGCACTTTACACATCGTAGGGATTCACATGCACGTGCCACTTAACAAATAGCAGGGCGATCACCTGCACGTGCACGTACACAAATAGCGAGCTATCCATGAACGTTAGCACTATATAAGGCTTCATGAACGTGCGTTTAATAATCAATAGCTAGGGCCTATCAAATGCACTTGCACCGTTTTCAAAGGAAGGCCCTATCAGCCTGCAACAAGCTTATGGTATAATCCTGTGAGTGATTGCTACGGGATTCCCAGCGTGTTAAGGTTCGTGAAATGTTAGAATTGTTGTAGATTCCTATGCCAAGTCCAGCTGCGACATCACAATATCTGTTTTGAAATCTTGCGTTGAGGGGGAAAATCCCACGGTGGGCAGACGGTCCGCCCGCAGGGACCCCACATAGGCACAGTCAGCTACGGTGGGTATACAGGGAGAAGGGGAAAAACGACGCACTGCCGAAATGCGGGAGGAGTGGGTGAACATATACAGTCCAACGGCGCGAC
>JADBJO010036773.1:0-10570 GCA_016801955.1 Conus betulinus | reverse complement strand
AACACAAAGAATGGCTGACAGCTGGAACATGGACCCTCATCACAGAGCGACAGAAGAGGCAGAAACAGCGGCAGGACAGAGAAACATGAAAAGACTGTATGAGATTACTCGAACACTTTCTGGAAAGACCAGCAACCCCAGTCGCCCGGTCAAAGACAAGGAGGGAAACACCATCGCAGGAGAAGCTGAACAGAGAGCAAGGTGGGCAGAGCACTTTAAAGAGACACTGAATAGACCTGCACCACCTGTCCCCCCAGACATTCCACCACCAACCCAGCTTCTGGACATCAACACAGGCCCACACCAACCAAGACGGAAGTTACCAAAGCCATCAAGTCACTGAAGTCAGGTTAAAGCAGCGGGTCCAGACGGAATTCCACCTGAAGCACTGAAAGCAGACATCCAGACGTCAACAGAGATGCTGCATCCACTCCTAAGCAAGATCTGGGAGCAGGAACGAGAGTGCAGAAGACTGGAAAAGAGGCCACCTGGTGAAGCTGCCGAAGAAGGGGGGACCTTGTCATCCTGTAACAACTGGAGAGGGATTATGCTGCTGTCCATCCCGGGGAAGGTGCTGGCCAAAATCATGCTAGAGAGACTAAAGACCGCCCTAGACAAGACCCTCCGCCAAAGAACAAGCTGGATTTCGCCAAGACAGATCATGCACGGACCAAATAGCCACCATGAGAATTATCATCGAGCAGTCTGGAGGAGTGGCAGACCCCCTTGTACGCAGTATTGTGGATTTCCAGAAGGCGTTTGACAGCATCGACAGAGATACCATCTGGAAAACTCATGCACCACTATGGCTTCCCACCCAAGTTTGTTGCCATCATCCAACAACTCTACGAAGATGCCACATGCCAGGTCGTCCACGACGGGGAAGCTAACGAAGCCCTTCACTATACAAACCGGCGCAGGGGTGTGTCTACTATCGCCGACAATTTTCCTGATGGTCGTTGACTGGATAATGCGGCAGTCTACAGACGGCAAGAGGACAGGAATCCAGTGGACTTTCACCAAGCAACTGGAAGACCTGGACTTCGCCGACGACATCAGCCTTCTCTCCCACAAACAGCAAGACGCACAAGAGAAGCTGTGCCGGGTAGCAGAAGAAGCAGGAAAGACGGGCCTCCAAATCAACACAAAGAAAACAGAAGCCATGAGAGTCAACAACCAGCAACGAGACCCACTACGACTACAACAGGAAGACATCACTGAAGTTGACAAGTTGTCTACCTCGGCAGTGTGGTCAGCAAAGATGGAGGTACAGATGAGGATATCAAGAGCCGCATCAATAAAGCCAGGCACACCTTTACTACGCTACGGCTATCTGGAATTCCTCTGCCCTCTCACTCCACAACAAGATCAGAATCTTCAACTCAAATGTGAAATCTGTCTTCTGTATGGTTCTGAAACGTGGCGAACACAAAAGACAAACACCCCAAAACTCCAAACATTTATCAACAGATGTCTGCGAAACATTGTGAACATCAGATGGCCAGATGTTATTGCCAACACAGAACTGTGAACAAGACCAAGCAAGTTCCAATAGAATTAGAAATCAGAAAAACGGAAGTGGGGATGGATTTGGCCACACCCTCAGAAAGTCTCCATCCAACATCACAAAGACAAGCCCTTGAATGGAACCCTCAGGGCAAGAGAAAAGTGGGAAGACCAAGGACAGACATGGCGAAGGAGTACCGACGCAGAAGTGAAGGCCGCCGGAATGACGTGCTGCGAAATTCGTTATGCTGCTTTAATGAATTTGGTTTTGGTGTCGTTTGGGAGGCACAGGGTGTTGGTAGCGTTAATTTGTTTATCAGAGAATTCAAACAGAGATTGATCGATCGTTTATAAAACAGAATTGGCATGCTTCCTTGCAGTCTCACGAATTTAACAGTGTTTATTCGCAATTCAAGAGAGCACGTTGATTCTCAGCCCCTTTATACGTATCTTGCTAAGAACATCCAATTTCCAAAAAAACAATTTGCAAGATTTCCAACTGCAATGTCTCCTGAATTCACATTTTCTACAGTATGTGGAGAACAGTGTTAATGATAATTAATTTTGTGTCCATTCTGCAGAAAACACACCAGAAAACTGAATTACATTTTGTTCTTGTGTGTCCGATGTACCATGAAAAAAGAACAAAACGATTGATTGTTATTCAGCTCAGGTACTTCCATAACCTATTTGTGTCAAGTGAAAACGGTTTTGTTTTACAGTTATCTAATTTGTTTTACAAAGCGTTAAACTTACGGATGCAGTTTATTCAACCAAAATGATTCTTGTTGTGCTATTGCTGCCCCAAGTTGTGGGCCGGAGGCCTGATATTAAAACATTTTTACTTTGGACTCTCTCTCTCATATTCCTACAGTGAAGGACGATGGTTCTCTCCCTCTCTCTCTCTTCTCTCTCTCTCTCTCTCTCTCTCACCACACACACACACACACACTGGCTTGCGTGCTTGTGTGACTCCGTGTGTATGTGCGTGCATGTGTGCGTGTTTTTCTGCACTTGCGAACTTTACGACGTTTGTTGGGAGAGAACACGCAGGATGTTTTTGGGGATGAATGGATGGATGACTGTGTGTGTGTTGCGTACCGAGTATTTGTGTGAAAGCGTGTGTGTAAAGTATGTGTGTGTGTGCACGCGCGCGCGTGTGCATATATGTGTGTTATGTGTGTGCCGCGCGTGCGTGCGTTCGGCAGGTTTGCATGCGGACATTTATGTACAGACGCGCTGGCGCGCGCGTTTTTTTTGTACATATGTGCGCAGGATGTATATGCGTGCGTGCGCGCGTGTTTTTTGACATCAATTATGTATGACCTAGCGGCGAGGACGTACGACCTGCTGGTGGGTACGTAGTTGGTCTCTCTCCCTCTGGGGACACCTGAGGCACTGTGCCGTAGTTTACCCGGCACTCGGAAAGAAGTCTTGGGGGGTGGAGCTGAATATTTTGGTCCGACTCAACAGTTACAGATTAGGCGCGAAAACGCTATATATTCTAAAACAGATATTTGACTGCAGATCTTTTGTTAAAAAATGATAATAGATGTCTTTGAGGAGTTTCCACCCAAACACCCCCTCCCCCACTCCCACTCCCTTTTTTCTTTTTTTTTTTTTTTTTTTTTTTTTTTTCCTTTCTTCAACCACACCCTCAAGTGCACCCCTTCCAAGAATAAGACTCCTCCTCTACCACTTTCACTTTCTTTTACGCACTCTCAAAAGCGCCCCCTTCCAAACATAAAGACTTATCTACCACTCTTTCTCTATCTCTGGTTCTGTTTGTCTTTTCCCTGTATCTGCCTCTCTTTTTCCTGGAGTTGAATGGGATTCGACACTGAATCCCCCCCCCCCCCCCCCCCCCTCCCTACGTGTGCGCGCGTGGCACACACACATACACACGCGCGCGCGCGCAGACAAACAGCACTTAATATCACAACACAACACCACACACACACACACACACACCTTTGAGCACGTCATCATCCGTTTTACGTATATGTTTTCCATGCGTCATTTTCTAATACGTATTTATTTCTTTGTCTTTTTATGTCACAAGTCCTGAAGACGGTCTATGACCGAAACGTCGTTGATAGTTGTTCTGTTTTTCTTTGTTGAAATTTCTGAGAATCCTCAAAGACATTTATTATTATTGCACCAAAACATATTAATCACATGGTCCAGCCCTTGACCCATATCGTGCCTGATTCTGCGGCAGATCCAATGCCTGTTTCTTTTTATTTGCAAGCACGATCCACATGACCCTTCGTTTTCTCTGTTGTCTCAGAACTTTTCATTCCCAAATCCTTGCGTAGAAACACAAGGAGTTCTCAAGTCACGCATCATTCTGCTATCTTTTTGACATATGACATTGAACTAATTTATGAAACGCCACAGTACATTATTAAAAAACCGTCTTTCTCTGAAAAAAGATTTTTTTTTTCACAGAAACTAGGCAGTTTTCATTTCTTCAAAAAACTGCATTGTTACTACTTAACCTTTGTGATACCCCCCGAACTCTGACCTGACCTGTGTCACGTGCCTTTCGGAAACCCTCCTATCTCCGCTCGTGGTCTACCATGGGCCATTCAGTCACAGGGCTGGCTACATGGTCATATTAGTGGATGCAGTCACCGAATGAACTAGATTTTAGACTTGGAGACAGAAGGAGAGGGATGGGCAGCAGCACGGGGGGCAATTGCCCGGAGGGAGAGTGGGATTTAAAGGTAGAGGAGTGTGGGAGAGGGGAGGGGCGGTGGACCGGAAGAGAGCTGTTGAAGGACCTGGCAAAATGAACAAATAAAAAAAAAAAAGGTGAATAAAAAAAGTAATGCACAGGATGGGTGAGTTTGAAAGTTTGTTGTTGTTGTTGTTTTTCGGTGAGCAGGTTATTGTTAGAGGTTACTACCACCAGTAATTATAAAGTTAGTGGTAGTAGGAGGAGGAGGAGTAGTTGTTATTGTTGTTGTTGATGTTGTTGTAATAGCAGCAGTAGTAATATGAGAAGCAGTAAGAGCTGTTGTTGTTGTCGTGGTTGTTCTTGTTGTAGGATCTAATGATGATGATGAATGTTCGTAGAAATGGTTTTTCGTTGCTGCTGTTGTTGTACAGTTTCTTGGTTTTACACTTTTTGCCATTGATGATAATATAATTCTGTATTCATCACTTGTTTGCCTTTGATTAATTTAATGATGGAAGATTTAGAAGATTATATTCACTATCATCACCATGAAAAGGCGGATTTGCCTGAATGAGAATGACAGAAAAATCATTGAGTTAAATTCTGTGCCAGTCAAACTGTGATCTTTATGTGACAATTGCCAGCCACACCAACCTCACTAATACAGACTCGCCCCATTCTACTTCCCCCCTAACCATCCCCTCTCTCTTTTTCTCATTCTTGGTCGTACAAACGGCAGTCAAGTGTACTCATCTACGTCAACTCTCAGTCTTTACCCCTCACCCCGCAAAACTTCACCCCCTTTCCCCTTAGCCCCCTCCTCTCTTTCTTACCCTTCTTTTTTTGACCGACTCTGCCAGGTGTCTCCTTGGACGTGCCAGACTGTGCTGTTAATTCGCCCTCCTCTCCCCTCAACTTATCTACCCTCCTCTCTGGCGCATGCAGTGCATTACACAGCGATTGTGGAACAGGCAAAGGAATCTGTGTACTTCAGAGAAACCATAACCTCCCTCCGTCTCTGTCACCCCCCTGTACTCACCTGGTTGATGTGCGTTTGCTCGTGCATGATGCATTTTACGTTACGCGGCAAGATACCCAGCCGCCCTTCCACAATCGCTGTGTAAGCACATGCGCCAGAGAGGAGGGGAGAGAAGGTGAGGGGAGAGGAGAGGAGAATGAACAGCACAGTCAGCACTTCAAAGGAAACACCTGGCAGAGTGCGGGAAGGGTAAGAAGAGAGGAGGGGCTAAGGGGAAGGGGGGGGTGAAGTTTGCGGGGTGAGGGGTTAAAGACTGAGAGTTGACGTAGATGAGTACACTTGACTGCCGTTTGTAAGACAAAGAATGAGGAGAAAAAAAGAGAGAGGGGGATGGAGGGGGGAGGAGGGGGAGTAGAATGGGGCGCGAGTCTGTAGAGGTTGGTGTGGCTGGCAATTGTCACATCACAGTTTGACTGGCAAGGAATTAAACTCAATGATTTTTCTGTCATTCTCATTCAGGCAAAATCCGCCTTTTCATGGTGATGATAGTGAATATAATCTTCTAAATGCTTCCATCATTAAATTAATCAAAGGCAAACAAGTGATGAATACAGAATTATATTATCATCAATGGCAAAAAGTGAAAACCAAGAAACTGTACAACAACAGCAGCAACGAAAAACCCATTTCTACGAACATTTCATCATCATCATAGATCCTACAACAAGAACAACCACGACAACAACAACAGCTCTTACTGCTTCTATTACTACTGCTGCTATTACAACAACATCAACAACAACAATAACAACTACTCCTCCTCCTCCTACTACCACTACTTTATAATTACTGGTGGTAGTAACCTCTAACAATAACCTGCTCACCGAAAAAAACAACAACAACAACAAACTTTCAAACATAAACCCATCCTGTGCATTACTTTTTTTATTCACCTTTTTTTTTTTATTTGTTCATTTTGCCAGGTCCTTCAACAGCTCTCTTCCGGTCCACCGCCCCTCCCTCTCCCACACTCCTCTACCTTTAAATCCCCACTCTCCCTCCGGGCAATGCCCCCGCTGCTGCTGCCCCATCCCTCTCCTTCTGTCTCCAAGTCTAAAATCTAGTTCATTCGGTGACTGCATCCACTAATATGACCATGTAGCCAGCCCTGTGACTGAATGGCCATGGTAGACCACGAGGGAGATAGGAGGGTTTCCGGAAAGGCACGTGACACAGGTCAGGTCAGAGTTCGGGGGGTATCACAAAGGTTAAGTAGTAACAATGCAGTTTGAAGAAATGAAAAAACTAACTGCCTAGTTTCTGTGAAAAAAAAAAAATCTTTTTCAATGAGAAAAGACGGTTTTATAATGTACTGTGGCGGTCAATAAATTAGTTCAATGTCATATGTCAAAAAGGATAGCAGAATGATGCGTGACTTGAGAACTCCTTGTGTTTCTACGCAAGGATTTACGCAAGGATTTGGGAATGAAAAGTCTGAGACAACAGGAAAACGAAGGGTCATGTGGATCGTGCTTGCAAATAAAAAGAAACAGGCATTGGATCTGCCGCAGAATCAGGCACGATATGGGTCAAGGGCTGGACCATGTGATTAATATGTTTTGGTGCAAATAATAATAAATGTCTTTGAGGATTCTCAGAAGATTTCAACAAAGAAAAAAACAGAACAACTATCAACGACGTTTTCGGTCATAGACCGTCTTCAGGACTTGTGACATAAAAAGAAAAAGAAATAAATACGTATAGAAAATGACGCATGGAAACATATACGTAAACGGATGATGACGTGCTCAAAGGTGTGTGTGTGTGTGTGTGTGTGTGTGTGTGGATATTAAGTGCGTGTCTGCGCGCGCGCGTGTGTGTGTGTGTGTGTGCACGCGCGCGCACGAGGGACGTAGGGAGGGGGGGGGGGGGGGGGGGGGGGGGGAATTCAGTGTCGAATCCCATTTCAACTCCAGGAAAAAGAGAGGCAGATAGGGGGAAAAGACAAACAGAACCAGAGATAGAGAAAGAGTGGTAGATAAGTCTTATGTTTGGAAGGGGGCGCTTGAGAGTGCGTAAAAAGAAAGTGAAAGTGGTAGAGGAGGAGTCTTATTCTTGGAAGGGGGCACTTGAGGGTGTGTATGAAGAAAGAAAAAAAAAAACAGGAAAAAAAAAAAAAAAAAAAAAAAAAAGGGAGTGGGAGTGGGGAGGGGGGGTGGGGTTGGGTGGAAACTCCTCAAAGACAGCTATATCATTTTTTTAACAAAAGATCTGCAGTCAAATATCTGTTTTAGAATATATAGCGTTTCGCGCCTAATCTGTAAACTGTGGAGTCGGACCAAAATATTCAGCTCCACCCACCCAAAGACTCTTTCCGAGTGCCGGGTAAACTACGGCACAGTGCCTCAAGGTGTCCCAGAGGGAGAGAGACCTAACTACGTACCCACCAGCAGGTCGTACGTCCTCGCCGCTAGGTCATACATAATTGATGTCAAAAACACGCGCGCACGCACGCATATACATCCCTGCGCACATATGTACAAAAAAAAAACGCGCGCGCCAGCGCGTCTGTACATAAATGTCCGCATGCAAACTGCCGAACGCACGCACGCGCGCACACACATCCACATATATGCACACGCGCGCGCGTGCACACACACACATATTTACACACACGCGTTCACACAAATACTCGGTACGAACACACACACAGTCATCCATCCATTCATCCCCACAAACATCCTGCGTGTTCTCTCCCAACAAACGTCGTAAAGTTCGCAAGTGCAGAAAACACGCACACATGCACGCACATACACACGGAGTCACACAAGCACGCAAGCACAGTGTGTGTGTGTGTGTGTGTGAGAGAGAGAGAGAGAGACGAGAGAGAGAGAGAGGAGAGAGGAGAGAGAGGGAGAGAGAGAGGGAGAGGACGGGAGAGAACCATCGTCCTTCACTGTAGGGAATATGAGAGAGAGAGTCAAAGTAAAAAAGTTTTAATATCAGGCCTCCGGCCCACAACTTGGGAGCAATAGCACAACAAGAATCATTTTGTTGAATAAAACTGCATCCGTAAGTTTAACGCTTTGTAAACAAAATTAGATAACTGTAAAACAAAACCGTTTTCACTTGACACAAATAGGTTATGGAAGTACCTGAGCTGAATACAATCGTTTTCTTTTTTCATGGTACATCGGACACACAAGAACAAAATGTAAATTCAGTTTCTGGTGTGTTTCTGCAGAATGGACACAAAAATAATTATCATTAACACGGTTCTCCACATACTGTAAGAAATGTGAAATGTGAATTTCAGTTTCGAGACATTGCAGTTGGACATCTTTGCAAAGCATGTTTTTTTTGGAAAATCAACAGTGATGTTCTTAGCCTGTTAGCACCGTATACGTATGAAAGGCCTGAGAATCAACTGCAGTGCTCGTGAATTGCGAATAAAACACTGTTAAATTCGTGTTGAGACTGCAAGGAAGGAAGCATGCCAATTCTGTTTTATAACGATCGAGCTCAATCATCTCTATCTGTTGAATTCTCTGATAACACAAATTAACGCTAAAACACACCTGTGCCTCCCAAACGACACCCAAAACCAAATGCATAATAAAGCAATAACGAATTTCGCAAGGCCCAAGTGGTATAGTTTTGAACTCTGCAGGGAAACAAATGCATTTCATTCGCCGTTTTGGGGATACCTATCATCATTCGTATATCACTTACTTAGTCCTCTGAATTCCTCGGGCAAACATAGGGCCGCAACCACCACTCTCTTCCAGCGGACACGGTTTCGGGAGATCTTCTTCAGCTCGGCACGTCATTCCGGCGGCCTCACTTTCTGCCTTAACGGTACTCCTTCGCCATGTCTGTCTTGGGTCTTCCCACTTTTCTCTTGCCCTGAGGGTTCCATTCAAGGGCTTGTCTTGTGATGTTGGATGGAGACTTTCTGAGGGTGTGGCCAATCCATCCCCACTTCCGTTTTCTGATTTCTAATTCTATTGGAACTTGCTTGGTCTTGTTCCACAGTTTTGTGTTGGCAATAACATCTGGCAGTCTGATGTTCACAAATGGTTCGCAGACATCTGTGGTGATAAATGTTTTGGAGTTTGTGGATGTTAGTCTTTGTGTTTCGCCACGTTTCAGAAACCATACAGGAAGGACAGATTTCACATTTGAGTTGAAGATTCTGATCTTGTTGTGGAGTGAGAGGGCAGAGGGAATTCAGATAGGACGGCGTGTGTAGTGTAGAAAGGTGTCCAGCTTTATTGATGCGGCTCTTGATATACCTCATCTGTACCTCTATCTTTGCTGACCACACGCCGCCGGACCTGCCCGGTAAACAAATTTGCAAATTGTGTCAATTTCAATGATGTCTTCCTGTGTGGTAGTCGTTAGGGGGTCTCGTATGCTGGTTGTTGACTCTCATGGCTTCTGTTTTCTTTGTGTTGATTTGGAGGGAGGCCCGTCTTTCCTGTCTTCTTCTGCTACCGGCACAGCTTCTCTTGTGCATCTTGATGTTTGTGGGAGGAGAAGGTGATGTCGTCAGCGAAGTCCAGGTCTTCCAGTTGCTTGGTGAAGTCCACTGGATTCCTGTCCTCTTACCGTCTATAGACTGCCGCATTATCCAGTCAACGACCATCAGGAAAAATTGTCGGCGATAGTAGACACCCCTGACGGATGCCGGTTTGTGGTAAGTGTGAAGGGGCATTTCGTTTTCGCTTTTCTGTCATGGACAACCTGGCACTGAGTGACATCTTCGGTAGAGTTTGTTGAGATGATGGCAACAAACTTCGGTGGAGAGCCATAGTGGTGCATGACGTTGTCCAGAGATGGTATCTCTGCCAATGCGTCAAACGCCTATCTGTAAATCCACAATTAACTACTGACATAACAAGGGGGTCTGCCACATCCAGAGACCTGAGCTGGATGAATACATTCTCATTATGCCAATTTGCGTCCGTGGCATGATCTGTCAATCGGCTGAAATCCCGCGTTGTTCTTGGCGGAGGGTCTGTCTAGGGCGGATACCCATTAGTCTCTCAGCTGATTTTAGCCAGCACACTATAACAGGGACAAAGGGGATACAAGCCAGACACAATCCACCCTCCAGTGTTAAAGCGATGACAAGTCCCTTTCTTCGGCACAAGCTTCACACCAGAGTGGCCTCTTTTCGTCTTCTGCAATATCGTACTGATACAGATCTGTTAGGAGTGGGGGAGCTGCAGCCATGATTGTTGACGTATGGATGTCTGCTTTCACGTCTTAGGTGGAATTCAGTTATGACCGAGCGGGATTTAAAATGACTTACAGTTGACTGATGGCAGGATAGAAAGGAAGTAAAGCATGGGGTGAAGGGGATGTGATGATGGAAGAAAGCGAGGGTGCGGGGGGGA
>JADBJO010036772.1:0-10571 GCA_016801955.1 Conus betulinus | reverse complement strand
TGCAAGTATGAACGAAATCGACACCGGGAGTGATAAAATGGTGCCAGACCTGAACGAAATATCATACACCCGGAGATAACATGGTTGCCAGATATGAACAATACTCCCTAGCACCGAATATAACCATGTGTGTCAAGATATGAACGAATATCCTCACCGAAGAGTAACATGGATGTCCTACACACACAAAAAAAGAAGAACACACACACACACACACACACACACACACACATGGTGCTGTTCGACCAAGGAGTGACGCACTGCGTTCGCAGTTTAAAGTTCCGACCGACAAAAAAAACTGTCATTCCCACTTCCCTGTTCTCCCTGCGCTGTTCTCCTCTTTCCCCTGCTCCATCTTTCCCGCCCACACACATGCAGTCTGGAATAGTTATTCTCATCTGTCAGGTAAGTTATGGTGCATGTGAACATCACGCCTGAATGTACCTATCCAAACAACTACAACAAGTAGACAGTCCTAATATGGCCAATGTACCTATCTCAACAGCTTTTCTATTAAAAAAAAAAAAAAAAAAAAAAAAAAAAAAGGAAAGTAGACAGGCCTGAACTGGCCAGTGCAACAATCCAAACGAGTATACACAGTGGACAGCCCTGATATTCGCCAGCTGCAAGGAAGATACATGACAACATCACAGGAAAGGCGACAGCAAACTGCAACACGAAGATTGTAAACAAAATTAAGATAAGGACATCATGAAAAAGAAATAAGATAGATACGGCCATGGGAAGAAACGAAAGATCGATAAGGAAACCAAAAACAAGGAAAAGTGGATTATGAAACCATGACAAAAGGAAAGATAGGTATGATTATCATGAGCATAAAAAGATAGACGATGACATCATGAGAAAGAAGAGAAAAGGAAAAAAGATACAACCACATGTGCCTCTCACAGAGAACGTAACATACAAAAGATCGATGTGGACTTCATAACGAGCAAAAATAGATGTGGACATTGTGAGAAAGGACAGATGGAAGTAGTACATCATGAGAAAAGAAAGAAAGGGTATGAACATCAAAAGAAAGTGAAAATGCGTGTGAACATCACGAGAAAAGAAAGATGGGCGTGGCCATCCTGAGAAAGGAAATATGGGTGAGGACATTATGAAAATGTAAAGATGTATGAGGTCATTATGAAAATGTAAAGATGTATGAGGACATTATGAAAATGTAAAGATGGATGAGGACATTATGAAAATGTAAAGATGTATGAGGACATCATGAAAATGTAAAGATGTATGAGGACATTATGAAAATATAAAGATGGATGAGGACACACTGAGAAAGGAAACATGGTGAGTTGTGGACATAATAAGGAATCTTTTCATTTTTCCTACCTTTGGTGAAAATAAGTCAGGAGAGGGGAAGGGGGCGGAAATCTTGCAAAAACGGATCTTACAGATTGCGAGCCTTTTTGTTCATTACACAAGTGACTGCTTATAAATGAAGTGCCATCGTTGTATTTTTCGCGGGAAAGGACATTGTTAACTATTTTAACTCGATGCAAGAGAAAATATGGACAGATTTCGTATCATATTAAACGGTAAATGGACGAGTATCCAAGTGACTGATTATCAAATTGCTTGAGTGACTGATCGACTGATTAAAAAAAAACCTATTTGTTGTCTATAAATCTTCACTTTTTTTTTTTATTGATAAACAGTTTTCTTCAAGTCAAGGAAAGAATCGATTACTAATCTTACACTGAAATCGGCAAAGTCAGATCCGAGGAATCACTATCCACAAGCACACATGTGCGTACAAACCACACACACACGCACGTAGGCAAACACACACACACACACACACACACACACACACACACACACACACACACACACACACACACACCTGTTTGATATCACTAATGTCGACACACTTGAATTGGATAAAACAAACAACAACAACAATAACAACCGCCCTACACACACGCACACACACACACATATACACGCGCGCGCGCGCGCGCGATGCGTGCCACAAACACACACACACACACCTGCGCATGTGCACATACACACATATAATACACGCGCATGCGTGTGTACGCGCACGTGCGCGCGCGCTCACACACACACACACACACACACACACACACACACACACACACACACACACACACACACACACACACCAAATGCGCGAGCGCGCGTGCATGTGTATCTTGTATTAGTTTAAGTACACAGACGTTAAATAAAGAAATAACAACGACAGAAACAGTAGCACGTACACACGCGCGCGCGCGCACACACACACACACACACACACACACACACACACACACACACACACACTGCGTCTGTCGTAACATAGACTGTACTGCCGCTAAATTTAAGAAACAACAACATCAACAACACACACGCGCGCGCGCGCGCGCGCGCGCACGCACGCACGCACGCACACACACACACACACACACACACACACACACTACAGGTACTTCAGATGTTTCCGAATCCTCATTCCCCCTCCCTCCTCTTTTTTTTCACCTCCACACTCTCCAGCGGCCCCTTTCGTCTCCAACCTAATCCCCACATCCACCCCCACTTCCACCCCCCGCACCATCCATTTGTTATTGTTTGTGTTTTTTTAATAGTTTACTTTCTCTCCGTTGTACACACATAAACAAAAATTATCATTTTAAAAAGAAAGCAATGGGATGGTGCTCAATCGATCGATAGCAAGCCCCACCCCCCGCCTCTGCGTGTACGTATGCGCGTGCGCGCGCGCGCGCGCGCGTGTGTGTGTACGTGCGCGCCCTCTTAATGACTATATTCTTCATTGTGAAATTATCTTACTTAGTCGTCCACAAAGTATGTGTGACAGAACATGAAACCGAACCACACACACACACACACACACACACACACACACACACACACATACATACATACATACACACACGCGCGCGCGCGCTTTGCATAGTAACTTACCCACTGCTTCCTCTCCTGTGTCGACAATCCATGTAGAAATCTCTATCGTCTCGATCATAGAATGAAATAACTGTCAATCACTGAATGAGATCACTGTCAATCACAGAATGGGATCGCTGTCAGCCACAGAATGGGATATCTGTCAGCCACAGAGTGGGGTAGCTGTCAATCACAGAATAGGATCGCTGTCAATCACAGAATGGGATCGCTGTCAGCCACAAAGTGGGGTAGCTGTCAGCCACAGAGTGGGGTGGCTGTCAGCCACAGAGTGGGGTTGGTGTCAATCACTGTCAACGCAGCCTGTGATGCGACACCAAGCGAAATTCACATCGGCCCCGATGTTGAAAATGACATGTCAGCTGCTTTCTCCAACCAGTTGACCTACACATGCAACTTTCAGAAAGTTGTTTCTCGCCACTGAATTAAGCAGACAAGCCACAGGTAGGTGAACGTAGCACAATGCTCCCAACATCAATGGGGCACAACAGGAAATTTCTGCGAAGGCCTCTGACGATATATAATTTTTTTCATTTTTTTTGTCGTGTTGAGTTGGTGGCCATTCTTCTCCTCCATGTTGGTCCCACGCCGATGCGTCCACATCCGGGGGATCTGCGCGGACTGGTTGCTCATACAGCAGGGTGGACAGGGTGAGCTCCGTGCTACTCGTGCAGTTCGGGGAAAAAGACCGTGACTTGCACCAAGTTCAGCAGGTCGCTAACAAGGTGGTTGACAAAGCCCTGTTTGAAATGTGTTGCCTTGTCGTTGGTACACAAGCACAAGGATGTGTGTGTGTGTGTGTGTGAGAGAGATAGAGAGAGAGAGTGTGTGTGTGTGTGTGCATTTGCGTGTGCATGCGTGTTGTCTAAATAAAAAAGAGTTTGTGTGTGTGTGTGCGCGCGCGCGCACTCTATGCAGATAAAGCATCTTTTGACACCAGCGCACAAACGCGCGCTTGCTTGCTTCACCACTGCATTTTCAAAGGAAGACGCACGTATGCACAGCTGGGCAGAACACAAATGACTGACGGAACAAAATGTATGGGTAGCCACACAATCTTCTGCCCTCCCACCCACACCCCCGATATTCGAAGCCCAAAATAAGAAAAAAAAAATAAAGCTAATTCATGGTAAAAGAGAGCCACTTACTCCCCAATCCCTGCTTTTACAAAAATCTGGAAACCCCCCCCCCCCCCCCCCCCCCCCTACTTTCCCGCTTTTATGAAAATTTAGAAGACGAATCACTCTTCATCACCCCACACACACACACACACACCCCCCCCCCCGCCTCCCTCGCCCCGGCTTTTTATGACTGTTTAGAAAATAAGTCCCTTTTCACCCCCCCCCCCCACCCCCACCCCCCCGTTCCCAGGCTTTTTATGAAAATTCGGAAAAGTGTGTCCCTCTTCCCCCCACTCCCCTTTCCCCTGATTTTTGACAGTTTGGAAGATGACCCCCGTCCCCCTCTCGCTATCATTCAATTAGGAGGATTCCCGTTACGTTTTTGTCACAGTCCAGCCCTTTATAATAAGGAGAAAGATCTCGTTACTCACCATCAAAATATAGGGCCATGCATTATTGATGTTGCAGCGGTGGTTGCTCAAACTGAACTTGCTGGAGCTGATGATGTTGATGTCTTAGATCTATTTGATGGGTTGTGGAGTTACATGAGAATCACTTGGTGTAGACTGCATGGCCGCTTATTACCATCTCTGATGAACAGACGTACAACAAACCATTTACTGAACTTTCTTAGTCTGGAAATCACAGAGATGTTTTGTGAGCGTTAGCGTAGATTGTATAGCTGCTTATTGTCTAAGATCACCTGTGATCGACAGACGTAAAATAAACCACTGAGCTGAACTTTCTTACTTTCTGCAAATCACCGACTTACTAGAGAGAGAGAGAGAGAGAGAGAGAGAGAGAGAGAGAGAGAGAGAGAGAGACAGAGACAGAGAGACAGAGACAGAGAGAGAGAGAGAGAGAGAGAGAGAGAGAGAGAGAGAGAGAGTTATGCTGCAAACTGTAGGAGAAAAAAATGTATATAAATAAACGTATGAAGCAATTAGAAATAAAGCTGAAAGATATTGTGGCATTGTTGCAGCTACTTAAACAAAACATATTTTGAATTAATATTGTCGCTAAACGCAAGTGCCATGCTGGGTTGTGAGCTGTTTTGGCATATCAGCAATTCACATGCAGATGATGTATTCGTGCTTGGTGATGGATCTGACGTAGAAAATAAAAAGATTAATTGAATGATAATGATGGCGTGGTGTTGTATCCACATGTAACGGATAAATGTAGTAAAGTCATACAAACTGGGCACCATCTGTATATCAAATTCAGGTTGGTCAGCTGAAATACTATTCCATACAATTTTTCATGTAGACACGGTACGTAAACATAAGAATGTCAAAGCATAGTTAGTTCTGTCTTTTCTTACGTAGGCTTAGCCAATTTCTACTACCCCCCAAGAAAACACAGGTACCTACCCAAAAGGGTACAAAGTTCAAATTAAGTTTTTGTTTTCAATTTTTGTTTGGTCAGTACGCCATTTTGATTTCCAAAGAATGTGTTCACATAATGTTTCTCAACATGATTTTCTCACAAATTGCTCATGATCATTATTCTGTCTTCTATAGCAAAGTATGTGTGTGGCTCAAATAGCTGAGCTTCCGACGCACCACCGGCACACAAGTCTTTTGTCCACCATGAAATTTCCACACCAGGTCAACTCAAAATCTATATTTAAAAAATAGATACATTAAAAAAAATAAATGAAAAGAATAAATAAATCTTGCCATAATTTCACTGGTTCTTGTCACACCATCTAAACTTTATTTTCAATAATTTTCACAAGTTGCCTTGACTCCAAGCCTATTTGTTGTTGTTGTTGTTGTTGTTGAATGGAAAATGTCCTGTTCATCAAGTTATTACTGAACGTTTTCTGTGTGCCGTACCATCCGGCCACTACTTCATGTACACGTTTTGGTTAATTTTAAGTGTCGTTTTTGTTGTTGTTGCTGTTGTTGTTGCTGTTGTTGCTGTTGTAATGTACGTGGCAGCATGACTTTTTATGGTAGCCACTGGCACACCACTGGGTAGTGGTGGTGGTGGTGGTGGTGGTGGTGGTGTCCAGTTTTTCTGGATGCCTAAAGCTGCATTTCTGTGCATGTCCCCCCCCCTCCGCCCTTCTCCCACTTGCCAAAGACCCCCTTTCGAAAACCCTCATGCAAATGATCCGGCCCTGCTTTGGCTTGTCTGCCTGTATGTGCTGTGTGCGTGCGTGTGTGTGTGTGTGTGTGTGTGTGTGTGTGTGTGTGTGTGTGTGTGTGTGTGTGTGTGTGTGTGTGTGTGTGTGTGTGTGTGTGTGTGTGTGTGTGTGTGTGTGTGTGTGTGTGTGTGTGTGTCTAATGATGCACAACAGCGAGGGCCACGAGAAGGTAATAATCGTTCTGTGGAAAAATCCGATGACAAGTACCTGCTAATTTAAAACAAAACCTAATTATCATTAATGTGATATCTAAAGCACTATAATATAAACGCAAAGGAATTCTTTCTACCGAGATTTAATAAGACAAGATAAGATAATTTTGCTTATAGCCCAGCCGACCGCAAAGGGCATATCAGGGCTGTCACCACGTTAAAAATCAACTCACAAGTCTTTCATTCACACAATTCTTTACAAACCATCTTCTAAAAACCAATCCAAAAGTTTGTTAATAAAACTTTTCGCGCTGTAAAACCTCAGATCCGATGAAAAATGTTGATCTCTTTCAAGAATTCAAAGATCGTGTCAGGCGGGACATCTCTGAACAAGGATTTCATGGAATCTGCTGTAAAATGTTTGTGTCTCACATCGTGCAAGTCCCAAGGAATGAGTAAAATACGAATGGCCGGTGTGCAGCCGGCACAGAACTGTTTCTTCTTTACGACCACCAGACGTAGATGAGAGGAACTCCTTAAGGTTTGGACGGATCTGAAAAAGCGTGTTGTCCGTCTGTGTATTCCAATCCTCCTGCCAGAGGTCTCTGACATAATCATTAATTTTGGGTTTCAAATCTGAGCAGGGGACAGGTGTGTTTGTCAGTTTCTCTCTTGTGGCATTCTTGGCCAAACGATCCACCATTTCGTTCCCTCCGATGCCAACATGACCGGGAACCCAAGCCAGAATAATGTTGTAACCCTCCGCTTTCAACTTGGTAAAAAGTTTTTTAAAAAAAAAGTGTAAAAGTTCTGGATGCTGAAGGTTGCGGCCAACTATGGCCTCCAGTGAATCTGACAAAACTAGAAAGTCCTTCTTCGTAGATTGTGAGATCCTCAGTGCCAGAACCAGAGCTGTAAGTTCAGCCGAGTAAGCAAAAGCGTCTGAAGGAATATGTTCTAACAGTATTTGAGAAGGAGCACCAGAACAATAGGCTGCACATGCCACTCCATCTTCAGACTTGGAACCGTCAGTGAAAATTTTCTGATAGGATGAGAATTTCGAACAGAGGTCAGCATACAATGCCTTGTATGCCAGAGAGCTGGTGGACTCTGCGAAAAGATGCAAGATCAAAACGAATCTCTGGTGTGAAAAAGGTCCACGGAGGCTGATCCGAGATTTAATAGTTTTGTAAAAGCATGAATGTCATAAACATGTGTCTCTCTCTCTCTCTCTCTCTCTCTCTCTCTATATATATATATATATATATATATATATATATATATATATATATATACATACATAGACGTAGTGGGACTTTATTTCAACATCCTCGAGAATAAGCTAAAGAAAGCAGGTGAATATTGTCTTAATCTAAAAGCTGATCCCAGCATACCTCCCACTGTTATACTTCTAGAAATTATGAATCACGTTTTGGAAAAGATTACTTTATCTTTGAAAACCATATACATCACAAAATTTCAGGAACAGCCATGGGGACTCCCATGGCTCCCTCTGTGGCCAATCTGTTTATGGGAGGTTTGAAACAGAACTTCTTTCTAACAGCACTTCTAACACACAGAACTTCTTTCTAGCAGCAGCGCACTGCATCAGCAGATGAAACGTCGGAGACCAAGGCCAGGATTTAAACCACAGTGCCAAGGACATCCACGCTGTTGGTTCGGATGAGGAATTTGCACAGGCCCTCGACGCCAGGGCCTGAAACTCAACCTGTCACACGAGCAACAAAACTGAGGATTGGGAGAAACTGGATGCAAAAATCGTCCAAAGACTCGATGCACTGATAGGGAAAAGCACCCTGGAACACAAACTAGCCACATATGGGACATTGTGTATGCCACATGTAGAGACATCTATGGAGCATAACTATCCATAGAGAAAACACCTCCAAAGAAATCCAGACGCCAAGAAGAGATGGACAAGATCAGGGTCCAAAAGAAAAACCTCAAGAAGCAAATGAAGACCGCACTGCCAGCTGAAAAACAAGGCTTGGAAAAACTCTGGAAAGACCTGAAAGCAAAACACAGCGCCCTCAGCAAAGCGGAATCTGCGAGGAAGAGGAGAGCAAAAAGAAGAAGACACAAGAGCGCTTCTTCAGAGACCCCTTCCAGTTTGCCAGAACTCTGTTTGAGCAGCCAAAATCTGGGACCCTAAGTGTGGACAAAGGAGTTCTTGAGCAGCATCTGAGGAAAACATACTAGGTGAAATAAAGACGGACAAAATAACGAAAATGCACTTAGCTTTGATCGCTTCAGATTGCTTCTGAGTTCAGCGCAAGGAAGGCGTTGAATGAGAACGAGGCTGTCGGAAGGGAAATAATGTGTGAGTCAAAGTCGTAATGATGATAATAATATTACTGATAGGGATACTAATAATGGTCAAAATATTATTAAAAAAAAAAAAAAGGTCAATAAGTATGGGTATGGAAGAAAGAAAAGACTCAAAAAAAAACAGTCCAGCAGAGCCAGCAAGGGCAATGGACAACGTGGGAGAATGCACTCCAAAGAAGTCTCACTTGGAATGACATTTGGCACATGTCCCCTGTCAGGATCAGCTTCATTCTCAGATCTACATATGACCTTCTGCCCTCAAATGCAAACCTGGTGAAGTGGGGAAAAACAGACGATCCTGCATGCCCCTTCTGCCATGAAAAACAAACAGTGGAGCATGTCCTAAGCTCATGTAAAGTAGCCCTGGCTCAAGGAAGGTACACATGGAGGCACAACCAAATGCTCAAAGAGATTGTACAAGCAGTCTGGGCTAGTACCAACACCACAAAAGGGAAAATCAGGACTCCAAAAGCACCCGCAACATTCTTCACGGCAGGAGGCAGCAAATCATGGCCAAGAACAACAGTACCACTCGGAACATGCAGGCAGAGTCTGCTGGATGGGGCAGATGACTGGGAGTGCACTGCAGACCTCCCAGAATGGAAGAGTCACCAGAGATCATCAGCAAGAGTGGCATGAGACCAGACATAGTAATACACTCTCAGTCAACCAAGCAGCTGATCATGATCGAGCTCACGGTGCCATATGAGAACAGAATGGAGGCAGCTCAAATCTACAAGACTGAAAAGTATGCTGATCTGGCAAACAGCCTGAGGAGAGAAGGCTATCACGTCAAAGTCCTCACTGCAGAAATTGGAGCTAGGGGGTTTGTAGGAACGTCTGCATACAGCCTCATGAAACAGCTCTCAGTTGCAGGGAGGGAAAAAACCAGAGCCCTGAAAGCAATGGCAGAAGCGGCAGAGAGGTGTTCAAGCTGGATCTGGTCAAGGAGGAACAAAAAAGTCAAAATCCCAGCCATGGTTTGTCCCAAGATGGGAAGAAAGGGGCAGCAGAAGGTCATCCGGAGTCATGAACCGGGTGTGGCCCAACCCCCCTAGAGTGTCAGGAGATAAGGCCGAAACACTTACTTGAAGGGGGCTTCTCTTCTGAGGACTCTCTGCTGCCACGCTCTCCACGAGTTTCTACTAACAGCCCCGTTCCTGTTGTTCAGCACTTCTGGAAAAGATTTATAGACGACATACTGCTACTCTGGACAGGGACTCAGACTGACCAACAAACATTCCTGACGTATATCAATACAGTTCATTCCACCATTAAATTCACTCACAAATACCTCTGTTGACTTACTTCCTTTCCTTGACATATTATTATTATACTTAGAGAAATGGCTTTATCCAAACAGATTTGTACACTAAACCCACTGATGCACATGCTTATTTACACTACAAGTCCCCCCCCCCCCCCCCCCCCCCCCCGTCCCACTGCAAAAGGAATTTACCTTCAGTCAGTTTTTTGAGAATCAGACGTAATATGCTCTAAACCAGAAGATTTCATTACCCACTCATAGCAGATGTTCGAATTTCTCAGACTAAGAGGCTACAAACCCCAAACTCTACGCACTGCTCTTGAAAAGGCAAAGAGACACCCAGACATGATACTCTGACTTACAAACCAAAGCTGTCCAACCCTAGAACAGCCGTTATTGTCACTCACAACCCTAGCTACCCCCCTCTCCGTCAATGGTTTAAAGAATTCTATCAGACAGTTTTCACCAGTGACAAACTTAAACAGGCCATACCTCACCCACTCATCCTAGGAGAAAGAAACAGCCGTTCTCTCAAAAGACTTGCTTATGCCCTCAGCCCTCCCCATCAAACTAAATCCTAA
>JADBJO010036771.1:7500-10572 GCA_016801955.1 Conus betulinus | reverse complement strand
TGCTCATCGATAGATTTTGTCTTTAGTTTCCCCCAGACATAAACCCTTTGTGTACTTGGCAGGTTCATCAAATACCGTTAGGCAGTGATCATCTCTCCTATTGACAAATTTTGACAGCAGGTTCATCTTTTCTAAATTTCAATCAAAAATACAGTGTTAGAGGGAAGATTTGGAAAAACTGTTATTTTGAATTAAGAAAACTTATACTTAAAGGCTGCAGATTCTGCAATCCCAAAAGTCAAATTAAAGAATCATCCAAAGAAAGCATCAAACCCATGGTGGAATATTGCGTGTGAAGTCGCCGTGGGTGCGCGAAAACTAAGGCCTTCAAAAGCTGGATGATAAGCCGTCATACGCAACCTAAAAGTAGAGTGGAACAGTTACACGCTGAATACAAAAAAGCTAACACCAATAGTAACAAAATTGTTTGCTTTTGCAAAAGCAGCAAATATTACAAAAACTTAGTCATCAACTGTTCCCAAACACCCAAACGATAGCACTTTACTTTGGAAAGAAATCAGAAAATCTAAAGGTTCTTTTCATCTCCCAGATCCTGTCTTGATCGAAAACGATAAATCTATAAAACAAACGAGGAGAAAGTTGAATTATTTGCTGACACTTTCGCAGCAATGAGTCAGACTGAACATCTGCCTAAAGAAGAGCAAGAACGAAGAAGAACTATTGAAAAACGAAGGGAGAAACATTGAACCACATGACAACGACAACACGTTATATATTAATAAAAATCTAACAATGGAGGAGCTTCTGTACTCACTTCACCGTTTAAAATCTGGTAAAATTGCTACAGGATTTGATCCCATTTCTTACAACATGATAAAGCATTTTCCACAATGTTTTTTGAAAAAAAAAAAAAAAAGATTAGAGTTCTTCCAATTATGCTGGAATGCTGGAATCCGGAAAGCTGCCAATGGCTTGGAAGAAAGCAACAGTTTGTACCTATCCATAAACAAGGAAAATCAAAAAGAAAACCTTCTAATTTTCGACCCCATTTCTTTGACTCCTCACATTGGGAAACTTTTTGAGAGAATAATGAAATTCAGATTAGAACATTTCCTTGAAAAGAATGGGATTTTGCCAATCTTTCAAGCTGGTTTCAGAAAAGGGAGGGGTGTCACTGATCATGTTAGTCTTTTAGCTTCACACGTCAAAAAAAAAAAAGCCTTGGCTAAAGCGACACACTCCACTTTAGCCACGTTTTTTTTGATATTCATAGAGCGTACGATTCCGTTTGGCATTTTAAATTATTGTCCAAGGCTCATGAAATTGGGATTGGGATTTAAAGGTCGTTTCCACATGTTTTTACAATCGTTTTTTATCTGGGGGAGAACGCTACAAGTAAAACTAAATGGTGTGCTGTCAAGTACAAGATATGTTAACATGGGTGTCCCTCAAGGAAGTGTAATTTCTCCAATCCTCTTCTCATTGATGCTTTATGATCTTAACCAGATTGACACAAAAGGGGCAACTTTAGCTGCTTATGCAGATGATATTGCAATGTGGAAAAATGTAGATTTAGTAATTTTACAAAAAACAAAATCAAGCGTAATAAAATTGTTGAACAGTTTTTCAGTTTGCGGTCAGTAAAACTTGTTAATTATTTGAATTTCAAACGGTTTTTAACCTATCAACGGACAAATCGGTTTTTTTATAATATTTACAAAGAAAATATCGATTTTGAAGGTAGGGATGCTGTAAAAAAAAAAAAATAGGTGATTCTTTCATTTTCCCAAGTAAGCAAGTAAAAATTTCTAGGCGTTATTTTTTTTCACTATAAACTATTCTGGTGTAAAACATATAAATCATCTCGTGGAAAAGGCAAGAAAAGAAAATTGCGTTTAAAAAAAGAAAGAAAATTGCGTTGCGTTACTGCGTGTCCTAACTGGAATCCCTCTAATAAATCATGGATCCAATCTTATCCATGTCGCCTTAGGGACAGTTCGTTCGATTGTAAGTTATGGTCAAGAAGTATTTTTTTTACTGCTGCACCAAAGACAGAGTTACATAAGTTAAACTAGTATTGATTCCTTAGCATTAAAAATTGCTCTGGGGCTTCCAAGATGGGCATCATCAATTGATATGACGTACAGAGAGGCAGGGAGTTTTGCCTTTAAAAAAACACAGGATGCTCTGTGCTTGTAACTACTCAGCACGAGCAAGAACAGTCCCTAACTCAGTTACCTCAGTTACCTCTGAACTTGATGATGAAAAAAGCACCTACGTTTCTAGAGAGATACGGAATAAAAAGGGGCATATACGTCATTGTTTGATTATGTGTGTCTCCTCTTTTACATGCATGCGACTTTTCGTTTGACAACAACATTGTTAAAATAACCAAATACCCTTTCCCCCTTTGGTTGATGAAACAAGCAGATATTTCTATTCCTATGGTAATATTACTAAAAATGAGAATCCACTTTTGCTTGCTTCTCTTGTTAAAGAATTGATTTACACTGAATATGAATCTTATCTGCATATTTTTTCACTGATGGTTCAGTTTCGTGTACTTCTGAGGTTGTTGGTGCTGCTTTCGTGATACCTTCCCTTAACATTGAAAAAAGATTTTCATATCACCAAAGGTGTGTTCTATTTTCACTGCCGAGTTATTTGCTCTTATGAAAGCTATTGATTTCATTCTTGATATGCAAGTCTTACCAGAAAGAATACTGATTTTGTCAGATTCCAAGTCTGCTTAACGGCTTTTACACCGTCAAAATACATCGAGTCGACCTGATCTCATCATCAGTGAAATTTTATTTTCAATTCACCAGTTAATGAAGCGAGGTTCTAAAATAAACATTATTATGGGTACCCGGTCACTGCAATCTTCGAGGGAATGAACTGGCTGATACCTGTGCAAAAGAGGCTTCAATGTGCAAATCGAATACAGTTTTATGTGATATTCCTTTATTCGCTTCTTGAAATAAACAAATATGCTGACAAAAGCACTCTGGGACCAGAGAAAGAACACAGTACCTTGAAGTTGCCATTCAGAAGAACAGATGGGATCTTACTGCCCCCAACAGTCATTGTATAAGTCCGCCAGGTTCTATT
>JADBJO010036771.1:0-2500 GCA_016801955.1 Conus betulinus | reverse complement strand
AAAACGGATCTCAAAAGACTCATGTCACAGAAAGGTTTACAAATGGCCATCTTCAAGAAAGAATTTTTTTTTTAGTTGGACTACTTCTATCAGTAATTCAGAGTCTTTTGTACTTTAATCAAAGAACATTTTCTTCTGATTTAAATCGTGGATTTTGTGGCAAGGTAGGTGGACAAATAATCTCCTCCATGTCATCTGAGCGCCCTCAATGGACTTGAGCATAAAAACGCCATCTTCCTAAGGCACGTGGTTTTCATGCTCTCAATTTCGTTTCGTTTCGTTTCGTTTCACTGATATTCCGCAAGATATGAAAACTGGATGATATTACTGATAGTATCAATGATAGGTGTAGTAATAATATTAAGAACAGTGGACTTGACATTGACTGCTCCCCCTGTGGTTGCCGGTGCCGGGGCTGGGTGGGGCCGACCGGGCTGTGGCTGTGGACGGGGTGTCGGAATGAGCGGCCTGGGTGCACTGCCTCTGAGGTGGCGCAGAGGTTGGGAACAGCAAAAAAAAAAAAAAAAAAAAAAAAAAAAAAAAAAAAAAAAAGAAGAAAAAGAACAGTGGTTGGAAATGAAATGAAATGATCAATGATGAAAGAGCTAGCATTCCTATTTAAAAAGAGAGAGAGAGAGAGAATGAGAGAGAGGAGAGGAGAGAGAGAGAGAGAGAGAGAGAGTTGCGTGCGCGCGCATTTACATATTCATACACGCGCTGGCGTACACACTCACACACACACACACACACACACACCACACAACACACACACACACACCACACACACACACACACCACAAACACACACACACACACACACACACACACACACACACACACACACACACACACACACACACACACCACATCTATATCCACCTACATACCTGTCTATCTATCTGTCTGTTGGTCTGTCTATCCATCTATCTGTTCTGCTGCTAACATGCACACACTCTCGCGAAAAATGCTCATTCAAAAACAAACAAACAAACACCACACACACACACACACACACACACACACACACACACACACACACACACACACACACACACACAACTATACTTAAACTACAGACACAACAGCCTGAAATAGTCAGCCGAAAATGCCCCCCTCCCCCTCTTTTTTTTTTTCCCCTTTTCTTCCTTTCTTGCGTTCTTTTCTTTCTTTCTTTCTTCTTTGCTTCCATTCTTTCTTTCTTCCCTTCTTCCCCTCTTTCTTCTTTCTTTCTTTCTTTTCCTCCCCTTTCTTCTTTCTTTCATTCATTCCCCCTCCTTTCTTTTCCTTTCCTTTTTTTCTTTCCCTCCTCATCCTCTTTCCTCTCTCTCTCTCTTTTTCTTTCTTTCTTTCCTTCCTTCCTTCTTCCTTTTCCCCGTCTTTTTCCTTCCCCCTTCTTTCCTTCTTTCTTCTTTCTCTTCTTCCCCCCCCCCCTCTCTCTCTCTCTCTCTTTTTCTTTCTTCTTTTCCCTTCCTTCTTTATTTTTCTTCTTCTTTTCCCTCTCTCCTTCTTTCTTTCTTCACTTCATTCCCTCTTTCCTTCCTCTCTTTCTTTCTATCCTTCCTTCCTTCCTTCCTTCTTTTCTTTCCTTCTCTTTCTTTCTATCCTTCCTTCATTCCTTCCTTCTTTCTTTCCTTCTCTTTCTTTCTATCCTTCCTTCCTTCCTTCTTTTCTTTCCTTCTCTTTTTTCTATCCTTCCTTCCTTCCTTCTTTTCTTTCCTTCTCTTTCTTTCTATCCTTCCTTCCTTCCTTCTTTTTTTCTTCTCTTTCTTTCTGTCTGTCCTCTTCTTTCCTTCTTTCCTACTTTCCTTCCTTCTTTCTCCTCTTTCTTTTTTTTTTCTGTCTGTCTGTCTGTCTGTTTGTCTGTCATGTCTGTCTGTCTTTCTTTTTACGGTCCGTCTGTCTTCTTTCTTTCCTTCTTTCCTACTTTCCTTCCTTCTTTTCCCTCTTTCCTTTTTGTCTGTCTGTCTGTCTGTCCTGTCCGTCTGTCTTTCTTTCCTGTCGTTTTCCTTGCTAGCTCTCTGGGTGGACCTTGCTCCCTGCAGAGTGACTCCCATTCTTTTCTCAGTGTCTTATATCGCTGTGTCCCAGTTCCTAAGTAGGTCAGCAAGATGACGGACGCGAGTGGGGATCGAAACGTCCATTCTCATCTGAGATGCCATGGCGGATGAAAGAAAGTCGTCTAAGGAGGTGGGCGTGAGGGGAGGGAGGAGGGGGGGGGGGGGGCGGATGCGGGTGGCGTGCGGGGAGGGAAAGGGGGAGGGGGGAGGTGGAACGGGCGTCTGCCCCAAAAGTTATTTTCACACTTCTTGGATTAGAACGATGACCGGGTCAGATGGGCAGCTCAATAGTTAGTAGGTTGTTTGTTTTTTTTGCTTTGTTTGTTGTTGTTTCGTCTAAACTTGTTAAGGGCTTCGTAATAACAATTCAAAGTGTAAAGAGAGCGAGAGAGGGGGGGGGGAGAAGTAAGAGTGAGAGAGAGAGCGAGGAAGTGAGATAGAGA
>JADBJO010036770.1:0-10575 GCA_016801955.1 Conus betulinus | reverse complement strand
GGCGGAAAGAGAGACACACTCTGGATCCCTTAATCAATCAATTAGGAATAGGTGAACGTGGGGTGGAACATAAAGACGGACCCCGATGGTTAGGCTGCTGTTACCGACACAGGAATGGTCGAAGTAAGAAAGTATAGAGCATGTGGAGACAATCGAAGGGAGAAATAAAACCCAAAGAAGGGAGCAATTGGAAGTGAAGGGTTAGAAGAGGAAAAGATTGACAGGAGGGTCTAAAGCTCATGCGAGTATGTAAAAATCCTAGACAGAAGTCGGTGGAAGTGTGGACGAAGCCTGCGAAGGTTAGAATTTGACTAGGAATGGTTGACGGGGCCGTAAGGCTAGTAATAAACGCTAGCAGACTTGCGGCACACCCGAGTTGGGAGTTCTGAAAAAAAATTGCGTGCCATTAAGGCCCATGAAGTGAGGGTTTGAGACTAACCACCAAGGAGAGTCGAGCTTGAAGATTCTCGTATGGGTTTTTGTATGTTTGATAAACTGAGTTGGTGTGGAAATAAACAAAAGTGCGTAGAGAAGTGAGGTGGGGGAAGCGTGTCATGAACGTAGAAACACTAAATGTCGGTGGTTTGTAGTGGGCATTGCTATAATGGTGTCGTGTGTGTGTGTTTGTTGTGTGGTGTGTAGTGCGAGTTGAGTGTTTGTAGAATTAGAGGTGTGTGCGTGAGTTATGGTGTCAGTGTGGTAGGGTGGTGGAATAGTGGATGCCTGTAGGTGTTGTGTGGAAAATGTTGTAGTGTGTGGTGGGGATGTGCCGTATGAGGGGATCGATGTGTACAGTAACAAAGGGATGGGGGGGTGAGGCAAACCGCACACCACACGCATAAGTTGGGTTCGGTGTGATGATGGTGTGAGTGTAAGTTTGGTGGTTGTCTATGGTTGGGGGGTGGGGGGATGTGGTGTGTAGTGAGGTGTTTGTGTATCATGTGTGGTTTTGTGTGGTTGTGTGTGGTGGGGGTGTGTGTGGATGTTGTGTAAGAGGGACTGTGTGTGGTAATGGGTGAGATATTCCATGAGCAATAGGAATGCGCGACGGGTCGGGTGGGGGTGTTTTGGTGTGGTGTGTGGTGGGGTGTGGTTTGGTGTGGTGGGTCAGTTTTGGGGCGGTGGAAAGGGTGTGTTGGTGGGAGATGTCAATAAAGGTGGAGGGTGGTGGGTGGTGGAAGGAAGTAGGTGGAGCAATGCTTCATCCATTTTGGTCAAAAGCGGACTTTGTGTAATACAGCAGTCGAAAAATGAAGGACGTTGGGCGATATAGGGGGGCGGTCAAGGGCTGGAGGTATTTTGGCTGACCATCAAATACACAAATCAAAACAACTAAAGAAGAGTGATGATGGCACGGGGTGTCACTGAAGATCCGGACGACTGATATAGATCAGGTAACCCCTATTCTAGCAGTCACTGCATGAAGTGCACCTCTTCCACTCCAGAATCGCCCTAATTGCCTGAAGAGGGGGGTGTATATGTGTAAGTGGTCCTTACAGTAACATGTCATTCGTTATTTTTTCTCGTAGTCCAGATCAGTTTTTGGTCAATACCTTAAAAATAAAACAGTTGGGCGTGCGAAAAGTCCTAGTGGGGTATCGATACCATAGCCATCAGTACCACAAAAAATAACTACGGTGTGGTTTTTGGGAACACAGTGAAAAACTTTACACACACAGGGTCAGATTCCAATGGTCCATTCTGCTGAAAACTCCAACGGGTAACAGGTCTAGTATAGAAGTAATTCCGCCGGGCCCTACCTGGAACGCCAGCGACATTAAATCTTTACGCGTTACCCCAAACAAATGATCTTGTAAAAGCAGCACATGTTCCACTAGTTCTCTTTCTAATTTCTCGGTCAGAGTGCACTGCCTTCCAAAATGTTTTTTGTCCACCGTTGGCGAACTGTTCTTTGACAGGAGGTGTCTCTTCAGTGTTGGTTTGGGGACCCCATACAGGCGACAAGTCTCATTTAACCCTTGATCCCCATTTCTGTATGATGCCATTGCCCGTTCCATGTTTTCTATGCTCCAAGCACCATACCGCCTGAAAAAATCGCATTTATACTATTATTCAAGTACTTTTTCAACAATATAATTCATTACTGCTGTCAACAATGTTGTCAGTCAATATCTAATCTTAAACATTATGAATGAAAGAAAACACATCTCTCTTATTGTTTAGCTTACATTTTGTACCAAGTGGCTTTCAAATCGTACCACTGGTACAATATGTACGCTACTGAATGGTACAATATGTAGGTATGCTGGTAACACTACACATGGACCCCCCTTGGCGCGCAATGGTGAAATATAAAAAACAGAGTCTACCATCTATTTGTCTGTGTGTGACAGAAGTAATCCACAAATACCTAACATTTTTCAAACGTGTGTCTTTAAGGTTCTCTGCCACACATTTTTTTGTGTTGATATTTTAACACAGGAAGTAAGCTTTCAAAATAGAAGACCAACTGGAAAATTTCAGCCCAAATTGGTTTTACTCTGAATCAGAGTGCGGTACAATTGGAAACTGGTAACAACATTCTAATCCTCTACCCTATCTGTATTGAGGCCGATCAGAAATGACGTGGATTTCTTGTGTACAGGTACTCCGAAACACCTGTGTCATTTTATTAACGCCATGTCTGATTAAATACCAAGACTTACAAACCCTTGGGGTAGACTACTCTTTTTATTGATGCAAGAAAACTGCGTGCCCTACCATGAAGTTATCCCACCCTCAAATTGTGGCTTAGTTAATCTTTTCTGGCATTACTGGGTGGTGGTCGGCGGGAGTGACGGGCTGACTTTGGTTGTGGTTCAATTCACCGTTGCTGTTCAGAATATAAAGCGTAGACTAGATGATAAGGGGGGTGTGGTTGTGTGGTGTGGTGGGGTGTGGTGTGTGTGGAGGGGGGACATAGGGGGGGGGGCGGATGGATGGATGGCAGTGTGAGGATGGAGATTGGTGAGGGGGCAATCTTGAACAGGGTGGCGACGGGGGGGGGGATGCGATGGAGATCTGGCTATTTTCCAGGCGTATCTTTGCTTGAGCTTGGTTCGTGGTGAGAAATCTTCAAGTCATTGGTCGACGTTCGTAGCTATGACAAAAAAAAACGATCCGTCACAGTCCTGAAAATAGGGCTAGAATGCACTTTGATTGAGAACAAAGAACTTTAGAACAAAAACTGAATTCAATTTAATACCGAAGCAGGGCTCGTAACTTTGTCCGGGGGTGTAGAGGACAGAACTTAACGACAATCAACTTTAACTAAAACTGACTATTAGTGTGGAAGATTGGCTGTGTTGTCTGTTCATATTTTTCGCTCACAGGCATCAATAAAGCAGATCCTTGAACTGTATCAACAATATCTCAAAACCATGTTTAACTAGGTTTACTTGGACCAGAATGTAGCTGTTTCAAGGCAACATATATATCAAATAAAGTTTTTGCAAAGCTTACGAGGTCGTCCCATAACTTGACGATTTGCAAATTAATGTGTTAGGATATCTCAAACACATTTGCGCTGATTTTTTGCACCTTTCCTGGAACAAAACACACATCACACCCCTCACACACACCCACCCACACACACACACACACACACACACACGACCACACACGCGACACCACCGAGACGAACGACGACCGAGCACCACCACTGTGCCACGCAGGTGTGTCGGATCACCCACCAACCCACTGCCACACAACACACACACACACCCACACACACACACACACACACACCACACACGCACGCACGAACGCACACCATTACCCACACACGAGTCGACTATCACCTCGAGCTAGCACATGCTTCGGTGTCGTGTTTTGGTATGTTCGAGCTACTCTTTCTCGTCGTCACTTCGGTTCGTGGGTGGTTCGTCAGCTGTGCAGGTGTGCGGGGAGGCACGGCTACGGGCACAGCACTTGGGTCTCGTCGCAGGGGGGGGGCGACACGACACACACACGGACCCGACGGCACCGGACACACACCTGGGGGCCTGTGGTACACACACCGCGCTGGGCGACTGCCACGACACAGCATCAACACTCCTATCAGGGCACAAGACATCACACACATGTCTGCGCGGTGACACACCACCGCACTGAGCACAGTTGGGCACGCACACACACACGCGCGCCTGCACAGCTGATGGGTGTGTTTGTGGGGCTGCAGCTACACAGTCACAACACACCACCGACGAGACCGGACCACCGACCACCCCCACGGGCCACCACCACCACCACCGGGAGCCGACAGACCACCCACAATCCACACACCACACACCACACACACCACCCCCACACACGCACGCCAACTGCACGGGGTGTCACAGCCGACGGGGCCGGCAACCGACGCACGTCACTGCACGGCTCGGTTGTGGGGGGGGGCACGCACGCACGCACTTACAGCACTCACGCACGCACGCCGCGCGCACGACACACACACACACACCCACAACAACACACACCACGCGCGGCGCGCGCGCGCGCGCGCGCGCCAGCGAAAGCGCTCGAGCGCTGCGCGTGCGAGCGCCACCTATGGCGTGGGCGCTGCGCAGGTGGCTGCACACACCCACACACAGGGCGGACAGGGACACACCACACACACACACACCCACACACACGCACGCAGACGACCTAGGGGGGTAGCGCCCATGTGGCGCACAATGCACACATGTTACCTTCGGCATTTATGGTTATGCGACCAAACAGGTAGGAACATACACAGACACACCAAACTCACACACAGCCCTATCACCCATCACCCACGCACGCACACCACACACACACACACACCACACCACACACACAACCCACACACGTTAACACACACACACACACACACACACCCACACACAACACACACACACACACACACACACATACAGGGTGCGTGCATGTGCATGGTCATACACCTCACGCTCGTGCCCCCACACACTCACACACACACACACACACACACACACACCCACACCACACACACACCCCACACACACACACACACACAACCACGCACACACACACACACACATGCAACACAAGCACCGCATTCACGAAACACACACCACACACACACACAACCCACCACACACAACACACCACACACACAACACACACACACGGGCGCGTCGGCGGCGCGCCACGGACACACTGGCACCACCACACACACATCACAGCACACCACACACACCGACACGACACACACGATCTGGCTGTGTCCACACACAACATGTTATGAAAATTGTGTGACATACGAAGGACTGAGATAGTCCCGAAATTCTGAGTGAGTAGCGTGGGACTGAATGCACATAGCATTACATCGTATTAGGGCGAGCCATGAAACCTCTGGTGGGATACAGAACGTTATTGACGTCCTTCATTCATTATTCCTTCAGGCGTTACACTGTGACTGTGGGTCTCCGAACTGTAGTAGATGGGGTGACGTATATGGAATAATCTGCACGCTTTGTGATACCCCCTTGCAGAAACTACAACGGTGCTGATCTTAAGGCACGTCTGTCGTTCATACCTCAGAATATAGAATTTTTAGCGGTTACAACAGCATTCGTTTGTTAAACGTATAAGAATGCACTTGCTTTGTCAAACCAAAGCTAACGTCGGTCTTGTAGACTAGAAGAAAAACAGTTTCACAGATAATTAATACAATTCCACTGTTAAACCGTGTACATCTACAAACTCAGCATTAAGCATATATCCAAAGGTGGGGTCGGGCCCACGGGGCGATTAAAAGGCTACACCCTTCTCTGGTGATCGACTTGGTGTTCTCCTTCTGTTGGGGGTCACCGACACGGCACTGTGTGAACCGCCATGGACACACGGTCGTCAACCGCAGAGAGATCTTGCACAGGCGAACACGTCCGGAAGTGCACGGATTCCGTCTCACGGGGGCTAGTCACTAGTCGCTATCCACGTGTCTAACCACTGTTAAGTCGGGGATGACGGTCAGCTCTAGGCCGGTGTAACGCTTGATGTTCGTAACCCGGCCGATTGACCGGACAGGCGAAGGCATATCGTCCTTGTCGCTCTTGTGGTGGCGTCTCCTGGATAGGCGTCTAACCTAGGGTTTAAATTCCTCTTGCGCTCTTTCGTCCTCTGTCTCTGTCTGTCCTCTATCCATGTCGGGGGGGAGGGGGGGGGGGGGTCCTCTGGGTCCTCTCTGCCCTGTCTCTGTCGCTCTGTTCTCTCTGTTCTTTCTCTCTCTGAATTGGATTCACGTTGTTGTTCCGTTATGATGACAAGCTTCCCATCTGCGGGGATCCAGTACTATTAGCAGCATCTGCCATAGCGTGGACTATCTCACGAATCAGAACTACACAGGTGATATGTTTCCTGTGGGTCAATGCCTCAGACTGTGAAAAAACAAGTTGGCACAGTTTTCAGACACACCATGGGTGTGGTGTATGGGGTGTGTGGGGGTTCCATCCCCTTTCTGTAAAATAAAATGCGGTGCAGGTCAGGTACGTGGGCTGTACGTGTGTACCTCAAACGGTTAGAATATAAGTGCAGTTTCCATCCGTGGAAAGTACACATAAGCGGAAAGCACGTGAAGTTGGTTGGGAGCTATTGAGTGCATTGCCAACATTCACTGGAAAGACCTAGTTTTTGATTTTCAAGATGCCGACTTGCGCTTGTACAGCGAAAAACAGTCCTATTGTCAACTTAAGTGTCAAAAACATATACACATTTGATTTCATTGTAAAGAAGACATTAGGATATTCTGGATATGATGTAGTGTTACCACTTGTCACCTGGCATGACAGACACAATAGGCAATGTGATCTAAAATCAGCACCAGATCTATGTTAAGATCTATCAGCAAGAAGAAAATCATGGTTTTTATCCCAAATGCCAAGTTCTGTGCTCGTGTGAAACTTGTGAAATGTTTAGAAAACCACAATACAATCGATATTGACTACAGTTACTGAATTTACGATCAGGCTTCACACTTTTTCGTGGCATCGCGATGTTCGATCCCGTCATCAGGTACCGAAAAGATCATGGTGCGCACCTGGAATACATGGAAGTTTTGTTTTTCTTTTGTTCGTGAGCAGGACGGACCGAGGACAGCTGTCCTGATCGTTTGCTTAATTGTTCTCTGTCGGCCATTACCCTGCATTTTTCAGTATCACGTGCACTGTAATAAAACATGCGGAGTGTCCTTATCGCCGAGGATGGCCGGATGAGACAGAACACTGTCCTTTTAGCAATTCTGGTGTCAGGGATATGTGGCTTCACGTAAAACAAATGGCTCAGTTACACAATGTACTTGTACTTGAAATCGCGACCATAGTAGTTGTAAATCGTCATCTGTCCTCTTCATTATATCGCAGGCTGTAAAGCAGCAAGACGAAGAGCTGATTCTATAAAAACTGCAAAGGAAATGGAAGATTCGTCTTCATACTCTTAGAAACTATCACAAATTATCATATTTCTCGTAACCTTGGCTGACAAGAGGATGGCACCTCCCAACCATTTCCATACAGTCAAATTTAGTATTTGGAAATGACAACACTGTGATCTAAACAACATGGAAATTCACAACCACAGTTGAACGTTATTTAATTGTGGAAGGTAGCAGACTTGGCTCGATATTCTATTGCTGAATTCACATGAAATACATAGCATGTACCAATACGAGTTTCTCATATGCTATTCTGTGCGAAATTAAATCACAGGAACCCCACCAGGTTTACTCCTCATGTTGCAATGGCTAAACTGTATTTTGTATGCACGATTTTTTTTACGTCTTCAACACTCGACAGAATTTTTAGTCCAAGGTCTGTCCAGTGGTTCACCACATCGAATATCTTTTATGTAATCACAACAGTTATTCAAAAAGCACCGCGAATTACGACACAGAACCAACCATGGTCGGTAAACATACCGAATCAACACAATATCACTGGATTCAGCTCTACTGGAGGTCAGCCAAGGGCAGTTGCGTTGTCAGGTTTTTACATGTGATGATATTGTTGGGTATGACAGTGCATTTCACTCTGGTGTGTGACTTTAGAGAGGACTGTCCAGATGCAAGTGATGAGTCATTCTGGGGAACATCCCTCATGTTCTGGTTTTGAGTGTGGGAATGGTCAATGTGTGTTAGAGTCAACGCTTTTCTGTAATGAATACTCAGACTGTTTTGACGACTCGGATGAGTGAGAGGTATCGCCTACAATTTTCCCTACAATTGTCTAATAGTGCACCGCACCACGACATATGTATATCAATTAGATGGCACTGGTTTACTTACTTCACTCGGCATTGGATAAGCCAGGATGATGAGCCAATGTCCGACGGAGTCATTATCGTTGCACGCAGAGTGGCTGTACTGTCATCAACTGTCTACACCACTGGTAATGGATTGTCTGACTGTGGTCTTGGAGAGAAGAGCTAGCAGACTGTGAGAGAAGAACCTGTCCTGGATTAGATCAGTGTCGTGCTTTCCAGAGTCTGTGTGCATGGGAGATCCACCTGTGCGATGGCTGGGGGCAGTGTTCCTACAGCGAGATGATGAACTGATGTGTGACATGATACTGTCCTGAAGGTTGTCTGTGTCAAAGGGCATTTCTTTTTCATGCGGCAAAACGTTTCCTGCTGATGCTGACATTTTTCCCTGAACTTCGGTTCCTTAAAACGCCACAAGCACGGGAATGCGTTGAAGATTTGTGTGGAGAAATTTGTATTCTATTTGATCTATTTGAATTATGTGATTGCTCCCTGTTCAATATATCAAGCATAAAGCTTTACAACTTGCAAACACATCTGACGTACCTTTCAAAAAACCACCTACATACGCTTGAAGTAGCTGATGTTCTTCTGCTGCCACACTTAAGACATCTGAATTTGGCAAATAATCCCCTGCGCCAGATTACCATCAGTTGGGCAAGCACGTCAATTATGGCACTTAACGACGGATAGCTCTTTAAAACGCATTCCAGTGTCGTCAACACGCATTATCAGTATAGTATAAATCCTTCTATCATGCAAAATGGTTGAATTTCTCTTGTTCTACCCACAGAAGCATCAGGTCTACAGGGGTTTCAAATGCACCTAGACTGACTGAAGTCGACATACGCTGGAATCCAATTGAACCTTCCCCTTGAATTACTTATCAAAGGCTATGCAGGCCAAGTAAGACAGTTTTTGCTTCAGACTACAGGTTTTGTTGTCCTAACGTACTTCCCTCAACATTCAGGTCAACTGAGATGTCTAGCACCCCGTACAATAGTGACTCTCATGTGGAACGTTGCTGCCATCTGGACTACACAGAGGTTTCGTTTGTTAACTGCTATGGCTGCCTTAGTAGGGAATTCTGCTTGTTTCTTGGCCTCGTTTGTATTGGGCAAACAGTCTGAGAGAAAGTTCGTGACAGGCATCAGACACTTGCAGTTGGCTTATATTTGTATGGGAAAGTCATGGGGCATAATCATTGTAGCAGACAGGATATTGCATGGGGATACATCCAATCAAGAAAAAGAGTGGATCCACAGTGTCACCTGTTAGGTTATGTGGATTCCTGTGTTACGTGTCTAACGAGGTGTCGTTATTATGACCGTGTTCATCACTTTGGATCATGTCATCAGCCTTCGTTTTCCAGGTAAATTTGAGAGACTACAGTACACTATGTACAGTTCCAGCTTCTTTGTACAGCATGGATGTGGGAATCGTGTTGTCACTGATACTTTTTCTCCTGGTTTGTCACACACTGGGTCTGCATGGTCAGTTCTGGTCTGTGTCGTCTGGCTCTTTTCATATCATGCATGATGTCCAAGTTCGGAAGTGGTTTACAGTTGTTTATAATGTTGAATTCTTCTTAAGTGTTGTAATACTGGGCTTGAACATAATCATTAATAACCGATTACCGAATTATCGAATCAAACTCGATCCCAGTAAAAGATCGATGTTTTGTTCAGCCCACTTGACAAAAAAAGATCGCTGTAACAAAACGTTGCATGTTGGCTGACATTTGGTCTGGTTATCATGATGACTTCCTCTGGTGTCTCTGTACTATACACGATGTACGAGGCCATGGTGGTGTTCGTGTTACCACTCAGCTCTGCTCTCTGTCCATTACTCTATGTGTGGACTATGGCAGCAGAGCAACGAGCAAAAGCAAGAGAAGACAGAGTACTGAAGGTATTAAAATCACGAATCATGTTTCAGTCAAAACGAATAAATGATAATAAATTTAGAAAGAAAAGTTCATAGAATGATAAATAAACAAAAATATGCCATCATATGAGTGCAAGAGCAGCCAACGACTGGTGAGACATTTCAATGAACAGACCTCTTGAATTCGTTTTGAGAATCATGGCCGTTCAAGTCCCGACCAGCATGCCATGTTGGGTGAATCATGGAACATGAGGGTTTGTGTCTTCAACATCCCAGAACATCAACTCAATCGCAGACGCGTGTATTGGTTGAGTCTCCTTTCTAGTGTCTGTATAAACAGACGCACGCTTCATTAAATACACAAGGTCCAGTAGACGAAAGGCATCAGAGAGGAGAAACAATTAATTGTAAATCAAGATGGATACCAGGGGTTCC
>JADBJO010036768.1:0-10580 GCA_016801955.1 Conus betulinus | reverse complement strand
TAGTCATTGATTTTTTGTCCAAGAGTCCTTTGAGTTTGTGACAACTTCATTCCGCGTGGAATCCCTGGCTGAAGGGTTCCCGTGTTTCCCTAACAGTTCCATGTGTAAGGCTTGCAGCCCACCTTTGTTCTTTCTGCCGGGTGTCTCGTCCCGTCAGTAGGTCATCATGCTCACATCCTACCCCTTCGCCCTACTGT
This sequence comes from Conus betulinus, assembly GCA_016801955.1. NCBI lineage: Eukaryota > Metazoa > Mollusca > Gastropoda > Neogastropoda > Conidae > Conus > Conus betulinus. The sequence continues at coordinate 10,383 of JADBJO010036768.1, read as the reverse complement.
AACGTCGTGCTCGAGGTGTGTTGTCCATGTCTCTAAGGAGCGGAGGTCCAGGGTAACATAAGGTGACTTTACATGTTAAATTGAAACTAACGGGGTCACAGGACAAGACAAACATAAATCCTTACTTATCGAAAATGGCGGACGTCAGTTTGCAGTTTGTTGTGGTTCATAGGTAGAAGAAACAAGTACCTTTGATCCTACTTTTTAGATCTCTACTCTTTGTGTGTCTGTCAAAGTTCCGTTGGTATCTGTCACTGGCTTTGCTTAGATTCCTCTCTAGCTAGTCTGCATGTCTCTTCGAGTCTGTTTCGAAGGTCTGGTATATATTCAGCAGTGGTTCTTGTCTGATGTTTGTCTTTTCGTCAGTCCCCACATTGTTTCAACACTTTCAACGGTCCGTGAACCTCCCTACCATAGAGCAATTCGAAGGGTGAAAACATCAACGATTCCTGTGGGGTTTTCAAGATAAGCGAACAACAAAGCTGGCAAGAATCTGTCATTCACGGGGTTGTTCACCGACTAACTTTTTGAGCATTAATTTCAATGTGCCGTGAAAACGTTCTACAAGCCCATTGGTTTGTGCATGATATGGGGTTGTGGTAGTACCTCTAATGTTCAACAACTGGTTGACTTCCTGCATTGTTCCGGACACAAAAATTGAGTTCCACGGTCAGTGAGAATTTGTTTTGGAATCCCTACTCTAGACCAAATTTCCCATAATGCTTCCGCTACCGTGATTGTATCATTTGATGGAAGTGGGATAGCCTCTGGATATCTTGTCGCATAGTCAACTACAGTCAGTATGTATTTGTTCCCTTGGTTGGATATCGGATGTATCGGTCCAATCAGGTCGATGGCAACTCTTTCAAACGGTGTGTCCTCCATCAATGGCATTTTCATCAATGGTGCTTTTTTCATTGATCCCTTGTGCACGCATCTCTGACATACGTCGCATGACTGGCAATATCTACGAATGTCTGCGTAGATACCTGGCCAAAAGAAATCCGAAGTGATTCTATCTCTGGTCCCTTTTATGCCTAAATGTCCTGACATTCGTATGTCATGTGCCACATGCAAAAATTTTCTGGTCTGAGACGTTTTGGCACCATCACGTGTTCGTACTCTTTTCCATGGAGAGAAATAGGTCTGTACAATATGCCATCATCCATGGTGAATTTCGCCTTATCTTGTCTTGTATCATGTTTCAGGTTACGAGCAAGTTCAAAATATCTTTTCAATGTCTCATCTGCCTCTTGTTTATGATGTAGCTCTCTAGGAGTAATGTCACCAAGAGATGTCTCTTTCAGTTTAAGAGGAGTCATATCAGTCTTCGCGTCAGTCTTTGCTGTGATCGCTGACGTAATTGTCATGGCCTCGGCAAACAGGGGCACTTTCTTCTTTTGTCCATCTTCCATTGTCACAGTGTTTCCGATCAGTACACAGAGCACTGGCCGGGTCCATGACTACTGCTTCTACATTGCCTGAGAAGTATGGGCAGTCCATGTGTACGATCGCTATGGGCAGTTACCTTTTCACGTCAGAACTGGCTAACGTGATGCTCTGTGTCTTCTTAGTATAACATTTCTTGGGCACGAGTCTTCTGTCAACAACTAGGACATGCGATCCTGTATCGCGCAAAGCTTGCACCTTCTTGTCTTCTACAGTTGCATCACATTGTGGTTGAAAATCAATCTTTCTGCAATTATCACACAATGTACTGACAACATTGACCTGCTGGGGTTCACTCTCTTCAGGAGCGATAACTGCTGCAGAAATTATTCTGATTCATCTGCATGTTATGTTTTGGACAATATCTTGCAATGTGATTTCCACCACAGACATAGCATGTTGGCCTGTAATTTCTGCGTTGGAAGTCTTGTTTGCCATACGGTTGTGTATTGTCAGTCCAAACCAGTGTTTGTCACATACTTCCGCCTTGGTTGGATGATTGTTATTTGGCCCAAATTTCCGAATACCACCCGAAAAATTTTGATGATCCGTTCTCACCAAAGTTACGACGTTGGGGTGGGGTGATTTTGTGCACGTGGTACAGTTTCCCTGTGAGCGCGTTTGGCCTCACGGATGTCTTCAAACAAATTTACCGCTGCAACAGCCTCTCGCATGGTTTTGAGGATTTTTGTCCCTAACATAACAAACCTTTTTCAAACTGAGTGCCTCAAAGAAACGCCAACAATGAGCATATCTTTCAGATCTTCCTGTCCCTTACCTGAAAGCTCGATCCATCGATCAACCACAGACTAAGTTTATCACAATAATCCTGAGCTCTTTCGCCATCCTCAATTTTTGCCGTTCTGAACTTTTTACGGTATGACGCGGCGCTGAGTTGGAACTTATGCAGAAGTGCATTCTTGATGCAGTAGTAGTCAGCTGAATCGTTAGCAGTTAGGTTAACATAGACTTCCCTTGCTCTGCCTTTTAATAAAGGAGCTATGCGTGTTCCCCATTCCTCTTCAGCCAAATTGTTGATAGTTGCGATCTTCACAAACTGATTGAGATACAACTCTACATCATCCTTATCTTCTAAATAAAGGTAGTTTGACTTTTGCACCTGAATTCGTGTTATGCTGTATGCCATCAGAGTGAGACTGAGTCAAGTCTCTTCCTGACTCAATTCTTTTTAATTCTAATTCATGCTGTCTTATCTTGTCATGCTCTTCCTTCTCTCTTTCTTTCTCCTCTTTCTCTCTCTCCAATTCATATTGTCTACTCTTATCATGCTCTTCCTTTTCTCTTTCTTTACAAGTTTCTGCGTACTTCACGAGAGCTGGCCCTTGCAACCCAAGCATCTCCGCTTCAGCCTTAAATCTGAGAAAATCCTCAGACATCACAGATTCAACATTTTGGCTATGCCTTGCTGCATTTCTATCTTTCAGCATTGTAAATAGTTTACCTGTGTACAGTACAGCTACCGTAATAGCAAAATAATACAATAAAGATAAGATATACTATAGCCAAAATTAGATTTATCTGTCACTAGTGCCTGCCTCCTCCACAGGTACTTGTGGAAAAATCTCAATAGCACAATACTCTGCGCAATAACAGCTAACAAGCTAGCTTCCTGTGTACTGCTACACACGATGGTGTTCTTCCCAACGAACACGATCACTACCTGTTGCAATAGCTTAATCCTCTGTGTACTGCTACACCCGACACTGTTCGCTCTGACGAATACAACTACTATCCTCCACGATAGTTCAATTCTGTTTTCACCACTCGTGAAACCACTGGATCTCCAGATCCCTTCCACATCAAATACGTCTCAACTCCTATGAGATTACTGGATCACACAGATCCCTCATGCTATCTACAGTCTCCCTCACATGAGACTTGCAACCACCTTAGTCAACACCTTGGACTAATAATTGCAATAGCACGCCAACGGTTTATGATATACAAGGGTATCGTAGGTGAAACAATGAGCATACCGCTCAATTTCCACTGTATAACAAGCAGGGAAACAAGTTACTCAAGGCTTACTACTGACAGCTCAGTACAAGTAAGGCTTACACTAAGAGAATAAATAACCAGATCTATACTCTAGATCTAACAACACCATATTGGATAGCTGTTTGCGTTGCATGTATTTATGGACATTACGATATATACTCACAAGACAGGGTTTGATTGGTGGAATTGAACAGCAGCCTGATCAATATTAGGCCTAAGCCAACCACCCACAGAAAGAAGGTAGCGAATGCACATATAGTGGTGTGTGAATGCTGGTAGATCCCGGACGAGCCCCCAAAAAGATGTCACATACCTCTAAAGGAGAGGAGTTGTCTAGGGTAACATAATTATATGTGACTTCCTAAATGTTAAATTGAACTCTTGACTCCTGCGCTTTCACCCCACCAGCTATATATCCATCCACCATCAAAAGGCAGACAAAACTTTACAATTCAACAAACGTTTATTAACAACACGTGACGATATACAAACTAACGGGGGTCACAGGACAAGACAAACATAAATCTACTTATCGAAATGGCGGAGATCTCCAAATGATCACAGCTCAGTCTCCGTGGAAAACAGCTGTCAACACACTCGACAACAGTTTCCTTAAATTGATGGGCGACCGATGAGATTGCGAAGGATAACAAAGTGCTCCCTGAAGAATGTTGCTCTGTACTGTCCGTGTTTACAGCTCATAACACAGCATTGAAAAAATAAACACAGCTCTCCACAATCAGTATTCTTCTGGACCGTTTAATGCAGCATCTAAAATCCTTGTTTTGGTGAGATGAAGCACATCTTCGTTTTGATGCACAAAGAACAAAATAACACACGTCGAATATTTTACGATACAATTTCTCCAATAATATCTCTGTCCACCGGTTATTGGATTTTTTTTCTTCTTTTCAAGCAGATAAACAATGAAGTCCAGGAATACGTCGTGCGACGGTAAATGAAGAGGTCGAAGATAAAGAAGATTAAGTAGATGGGAAAGCAGTCAGTGTAGAAATATGAACATAGGAAACGTAGCAACCCTTGGAGAATTCAGAAGGAAAATAACGCCCGAAAGAAAAACAGATACATAGACTCATAAGTTCCAGTTCAATTTGCTGAGCAAGTTTCTTCCCCCTTTCTAATTTAATATCTGTCTGCCCCGTGTACATTTTTTATTCTATTCTACTACTACATTTACAATTTGTACCAAAAAAAAAATTACCTATCTGTTCTGCACTTAACTACAGACTGACAACACAAGAGCAACAAACGATCACTGATATTGATCAGGTTTGTTCTCCAGCTCCCCAATCTGGAATAGAAAGGAACAATGAAGTTAGTAAGCTATATTAATTTACGTTGAGCGAATCGTGCAGTTCAAGTCACTGAAATATGAAAGAAACCGGGAGTTAGTTGTTCGAAATGTAGATCTGCAATGCTCACCTTGCGGCGCCCGATCAGATGTCCAGTCTCCACTTCGCATCAAGCTACACTACATACAAATATTCCCTCTTGGTTGCTGTGGGTGGTACTAATATAATAAAATACAAAGTGCCAGACCACAAACAAACCAGGGACATAAATGTAAGCAAAAATATGCGGAATGGAATGCAACTCGCAGCCTCCATACAGAAAATAGTCAAACCGTTGTTTTTTGTTTCTTTAAATTCGTACACCCTTGACCGATACGGCGCTGAAACAATTTGTTTTGTATATATATATATATATATATATATATATATATATATATATATATATATATATATATATATATATATATATATAAGAATCATCATGATTTGAATGGGACAGATCATGGCCACGTAAAACATACCATATGAGTTCTCATGCATTTTAAAAGTGAAATGATACGTTTCAATACTCCGGCGCAATGCACTATTTCAGCACATCCGCAGTGCGTCAAAATAGATGATAAATTTTCGTCCGAGTACGAATGACGTCTTTTGTTTGTGACATTGTGTGTGACAACTTCATTCAGCGTGAATCCCTGTTAGCGCAAGGGTAGAAATATGTGAGTGAGACCTTCAGTCAGCGTGAATCCTTGTTGGCGCAAGGGTAGAAATATTTATTTTATTTATTTTAAACTACCCCCTTTTTTTGAAAATCAGGCCCTGTCAAAGACCTTTTTATTGGTTAATTTGTTCTATTTGGGGTCAAAGTAGATATAAAAACAGATAAAGTAATGACCTCATTCTTCTGTTAGCTAAATTCTACATTTATACATGTAAACTTCAGATGTCCATCCTACTTTGTTGGCTTTTGTCGCATTTTGAAAAATAGATACAACATTGAAAAATATTTAGCTTTTATAAGTCATAATGCAAGACAGTTTGAAGAAACTTGGTTCCCATACCTTACAGTAATTCCTTGATCGCCTTCTTTCTCCCATTCCACAAATATCTATTTTATTAAACGAGTATCACCAATTGTTCTTCAATCTTGTATGCACATGTCTTACCTATTGTATAGGGTAATTGCTTGTTACCCATGGCTTTCGAGCCTGTTGCATTTTTTTTTTCTTTTATGACTCCCAAATACTAAAGTGTGTGCACATGTTGCCTATTTACTGTACACTGTGTGCAATATGATGTATGTTGTCATTGATGTAAATACAAACAAACTGTATCTTTATTTACTTAAGTTTGATTTTGTCATCCACGTTTCATTTATTCTTGCAAATATGGCAGAAATTATACTTCACACAGAAATGGGAGGGAGGGAGGGGAAAGTGTGTAATTTTCAAGAGTGCTGTCATTCATCACGTGTGTATGTGAATACAGATATATGGGGGAAGGAGAAGAATGTTTTTTTTTTTTGTTTTTGTTTTTTTTTTTTTCTTTCCCCATTTACAACTTATGAAGGCTCAATTTTGATGTCCTCTCCACGTCTGTGGCCTTGGATTGGTTCCGTCGGGGTCAACGGTATCGGCGAATCCATGGGGGCTGTCGTTGGAGGGGACGTGGTGGCACCCTCTGGAGGAAGAGCTCACTCATGCTGGCTCTGCGACTAAGCAATTATTGTTGTCAGTAGGGGGCTTAGTAGGTGGTGTCCTGTGTATTTTAGATCAGAACAGGCGCAACTGAACACTACCGAAGTGACTCGGCAGCAGTGCAGAGTCTCCTCCAGTGAGTTGTCTCTTGAAGACTTGACATAGACTGCTCCCTGTGGATGGCCAGCCCCGGGGCTGCGGCGGGGGCCGACCGGGCTGTGGCTGTGGACGGGGTGTCGGAATGAGTGGCGTGGATGCACTGCCTCTGAGGTGGCGCAGATGCTGGGACAGCAAGAAGGAAAAAAAAAAAACGCTCTCAGGAGAGCGCAGCCCGCAGCGCGCCCCCCACACCCCTTCCCTCTCTTTCCACCCTACCCCACCCCCACCCCTGTTTTTATGTTATGGTTGTTATTTTGCTCATTGGATTCCGGTCACAATCTACACCAGATATGATATATTCAAGCTATGGTTTACATAATAACCTAGATTCTAATCAATCATAATCAATGCATTTCCCTTTAAAATAAATCAGATTATGATAAAAATGCCCAGTGTCATACTTCTCAGTTAAAAAAAAAAAATGAATAAGATAAAGAGATGATCCGCTGTTTCATTACGATTTACACTAAAACTAAACGGGTCCTTTCTCGAGCAAAGTTTTGTTGCTCCATTGCGTCTCATAGAAATCGATACAGCAGAATATGCGTAACTTTGGTGACAGAGAAAAACCCACAGACCAAGGAGAGGGGGAGAAGCGAGAAAAAAAAAATATTCTTCGGTGTTTATTAACAGTCACTCACACTACGTGCGTACAGTCAATGAATGTGTCCGTGCGTGGTGTGTGCATGCAGGCGTGCGTGCGTGCATGTACGCGCTCGCGTGTTGGCGTAAGAGATTGCTTGCTCTTTCCTCAGAGTTCCAGAAGGCCTGTGAGATTTCCCAGCGGAAAGTGGAAACTGCTCCATGGACAACTCGAAAGGACTGCTTGGCCTTCAGCCTCACCTGGCCTGTAATCTCTTCGTGGACTGTGCCTATGACAGGGACGAAGACGACTGTGGCTACAACTGGATGTCATCAGGTCGGACTCTGAATGATAGTGAGAAATAAAATTAAAGTGCGCTGGAATCATGTGCCCCTTCCATTATCGTTTCCTTCCCCGTAGGCCTAACGTTACTTTGGAAAGGGCTGGCAAGAGGTGTGGGCTCTAGAAAGAACAGATGTAGGGCAGCGGTGCAGGGACTGACACTATATATATATATATATAAACAAAGAAAACTTTACTCCACAGCAAAAAAACGAGACTTGGACCAAGAACACCAGGAAAAGTTTAACTTTTGATGTCACTATGGGATCATATGATGGGTGCCGAAAACCTGCGAAACTTGTCGGACTATTCATGCTATCTAACATTCAAAATAAACTTGGAAAACAAATTGGACTGTACAGAGATGATGGCCTTGCTGCACTGAGTGATAGCCCTAGAAAACATTGAAAATAAGAAAAAAAGAATTGTGCAAAATCTTCCACGACCAAAATTTAAAAAATCACACAGAGAAGCTAACAAAAAGATAGTGAATTATTTAGACATCACGTTAGACCTCAACCAACATACATTTAAACCATACAAAAAAAAACCAAATGACACACCTGTCTATGTAAATATCAAAAGTAATCACCCACCTTCCATACTCAAAAAACGATACCTAGAGGCATAAACAAGAGATTATCTAAACCTGTCATGTAATGAAACAGTATTTAACAACACTGCAGCTGAATACCAAGAAGCGTTACACCAAAGTGGCTACAACTACAAATTACACTATGACCCAGGAAATGATATGAGCAGACACAAGAAGAACAGGAAAAGGAAAAATCATATGGTACAACCCCCCATACGACGATGGAAGAGTTAAAACAAACGTTGGGAAAGAATTCTTTAAAAATTCTGACATCTTCTTTCCCAAAAGAGCACAAGCGTTTAAGAATTTAACAGGCACAACATCAAATTATCATACTCATGTATGCCGAATCTCAAAAACATCATTGATTCAACCAACAAAACGAAAAGCAGTGCAGAGACAAACGAGGGAGGGCGAAGAAAGGAAATCTTGCAACTGTACCAAGAAACAACAGTGCCCTCTAAACAATAAATGCCTCCACAGCAATATTGTATACCAAGCCACTGTAAAATCAGAGAACACTGAAGAAGAAACATATATAGGTATCACTGAAAACCAGTTTAAAACTAGAGATATGCAAATCATAAACAGTCATTTAAACAAAGAAAGATACAAAAATCAAACAGAATTGAGTAAAATATATTTGGAAACTCAAAGATAAAAAATAGACTACAACATATCCTGGAAAATCTTAAAAAGAGCTGCATCATACAATAACATTTCAAAAGATGTAATTTATGCCTAACAGAAAAATATATGATCCTATGCAAACCAAAAATTAGCAACCCTAAACACTAGGATAGAAAATGGTTAACAATTGCAGACACAAATGGAAGTTCCTATCAGGGAGCAGAAATCAAAAACACATGAAAAACACTGACCGCACGTGATGGCAGACAGCGAACACGTATAAAAAAAAACACCGACAACACCGACTCCCCCATACCCTGACGACTGCACCAGCAAGAGAAACAGCGCTGTAGGTTTTAGCATTTACATTTTAATCAAAGTTTTAACACAGATGCCGCTGCTCCAACCTGGGTTGAGCACTTTTTAAAAGTTATTGTTGGTTAGCAACACAAAATGTTATATATATATATATATTATTATATATATATATATATATATATATATATATATATATATATATATATATATAATGCTGAACAATTAAGCAGTGGGGGAAACAAGTGCAGTAACAATTCTTTCTTCCATCATTACAGTAATGACTTAGCAAAGATTTGAAATTGAGAGGAAGAAAAGAATTGAAGATGAAAGCGTAAATGAGAAAATGTCTATCATAAATATGAAAACCCCTCACTAGCTGCATGAGGAACTATCGCAATCCCTCTCGAAGGCAGATCTATTTGTATCGCCTGCTCCGAGGCCTTTCGTGCGCTGGATCGGACTCATCATATAATATATATATATATATATATAGATATATATATATATATATATATATATATATATATATATATAGTATATATATACTATACCTCCCTCCATCCAGCTGCCAGCTTCCATTCCCCTGCTGTGTTCAAGGGACTCATTTCCAGTGTAGGAACTAGACTGCGCATGCTGTGTAGTGAGGATGATACATTAAAACTAGAATAGAAGAATATAGTAAATATTTTACAGTGTCTGGTTGGGACTATCAGAAAGCGGAAAGAGAACTTTATAAAGGGGCTAGGAAAAATAGGAAAACAATACTCACAGAAGGAAAAGAAACCAAAAAAGACAAGACAAAAGAGATAGCCTGGGGTGACAAATTATGATCCAAGGTATCCATCCAAATCAGAAATAATAAGGAGACACTTATCAATACTGTACTCTAACCCAGAAAATAAGAGAGTTTTTCAAAAAAATCAATAATATCTGCTGACAGACGCCAAGCCGTAAGAATTAGGAGAAAATTTACAAACCTACCGTCCCCAGGAGAAATCTAGAATACGGACCAAAATTAGAACCAGGTTATTTTACTTGCCAGGCAAAGAGGTGTGACACGTGTAAACATGGGGAGAATACTAAGAGCATAAAATCAGCTTGGGATGGAAGACTCTGGTATATAAGGAAACACTTGACTTGTACTACAAAAAATGTAATATACGTGATAAGATGTAAGATCCATCCTGATCTGTTGTATGTTGGGTCCACAAAAAAATCTTAAATACAGATGGGCTAATCACAAATCGGACACAAAGTTGAAAAAAAACAACAAAGTGT
>JADBJO010036767.1:0-10580 GCA_016801955.1 Conus betulinus | reverse complement strand
ACCCCAGACAGGAGAGCAGACAGACAGGAGAAAAAGATACAAAGACACAAAGACACAGACAGACAGGCCCACCAGAGAGGACAGAAGACAGACAGAGACAGACAGGACAGAGGGACAGCATCATACAGGGCAGCGAGGAGAGATAGACAGACGAGGAGAAAGAGAGTACAGACAGACAGAGAGAAGACAGAACAAACAGAAACAAAAGACAGGCGACAGAGCACAATACAGAGAGAGGCGATAGTTAGTAAGAGACGAGAGAAGGGTTTATTAGGGAGTAATGAGAGAGGAGAGCGAGATTAGATGCACATGCATATACACATGCACAAAGCACCACACACCACACACACACACACACACACACACCCAACACACCACACACACACACACACGTGCACGCACGCCACGCCGCACGCACGCACACGACGCACGACGCTCGCACGCACCGCACGCACGCACGCACGCAACGCATGACGCACGTTACACACACGCGCGTCTGTCTGTCTTCCTCTCCTCACTCCCTCCCTCCCGCTGTCAATAAATCTAATCAATGTCACACACGCTTATGCTGGCACGGGCTACACACACACCACACAACACACACACCACACACACACAACACGGCGCACGCTTTAATATCTCTCGTTACAAGAGAAGGAAATCCATTTTGTGGACCGCTGCCCTAAAAGTTAAGACATACATATTTACAGTTACAAACGTGACACTGGAAATTAAAATTTACTTACAAACAATAAACATGCGTGTATATATATTCGATGACCTGTGTGTTGTATGATGATTTCCTAAGATGCATAACCTATGGAGAAAGTTAGGCGGGAAGTAATTGCGCAGTGGGCGTCATGCAGTGTGTAGAGGGGAAGTTGGGGGGGGGGGATTTAGTGAGAGAAGAATACAAAACAAAGAATGGACCATTTGTTATTCACTAGCTTCACAAAAGAAAGATAAAAGCCTGCTTACCGATTTTCTTTCTTTGTTTGGTGGTGGTGTAAGACATGAGGAAGGTGAGATTCAGAATCACTATTATGTTCAGCACAGTGGAGACCCACGGCAGCAAATGTTAACGAAAAATGCTGTTAGGTATGTTTTAGTGTGACGAACAGCAATTTGACTTCGCTTCCCAGTATTTCAGAGTTTGGAGAATGGACAGTTCTCTCGAAGATGTTTGGATATGTCAGTTTCATTTCGTTCTGCTCATGGCAAATCAAAATGAAACAATGCGGAGGAACGTTTGCATAGATTCGTATGAATTCTTTAAACAATCTCTATTAAACACCAATGGATTAAGCAAGTAGTACATACTAACACTCAGCAACTGTCAATGTAATGTTCTGTCTTTGTTGTTTTAATTAATTGCTGATGTTTACTTTTTTCATTTGAATAGTCATTGTTTTGAAAGGGCATGGTCGTGGCCATCTAAACATAATGATCCTCCTCATCATCATTAACATCAACTGGGGCAGCAGCAGCAGCAGGACAACAACAACAATAACAACAAGGAAAACATCACAAAAGCCAATGACTAAAACGACATGTTCACAAACCAGTTCCAGGTCATGATATTGATTGCTTTCTCCCAAACTGCTGTTTGAAGAGCTTCAGAGATTTTACTGGGGGACATTTGAAATAATAGTGAGATGGAGAAGAGACAACAACAAGAACAAGAGAGAGAGAGAGAGGAGACCACACAACAAACACAACACACACACACACACGTGTGGCACACAAACCACAACACCACGTGTGTGTGTGTTGTTTCCGTGTTTGTGGGTGTGTGTGTGCTGTGAGTGTGTGTTGAGTGTGTGTGTGAGTGGTGTGTGTGTGTGTGTGTGCGCGTGTGTGTGCGTGGTGTGTGTGTGTGTGTGTGTGTGTGTGTGTGTGTGCGCGCGCGTGCGCGTGTGTGCGTGCGCATGCATGCGTGTGTGTGTGTGTGTGTGGTGTGTGTGCGCGTGTATGTGTTATAAAGCAAAGTCGCTTGCCATGCTTTTTGACGATTAATCCAATCGATCGATCTGCCCCTGCAAACAGTCGTTCTTTGTGGTTTCATTGGGTCAACAGATCCGATTTCCCATGGTGAGAGTCCTGTCGTGTCACCGCAATCCCCCGCCCCTTGCAATAACACATCAGTGCTGTACAATAAACACAGGCATTACACTTTCCGTGGCGATGACATCGGTGCTCGTTGCTATGCCCTGGGGGCCCTAGCAGGGGGATGACCAACTGCTGCAAATCACGCTTCAATGGGCCTTTTATGAACATGCCGACAGGGCCGTTTGGACAGCCGCAGGGAAAATGGATTATCCGGTCTTAATGTTCGTTGTATGGAACGCGCTGATAGTATTGCTGAGGCGACTTGAAATATTACAAATGAAAAGAAGAACCAAAAAAAAAAAAAGTTTTGAAAACAGGCCTTCTGGAATAATATCAATAGGCTCAGTCCCTCATGAATGTTATTTTTGTTCAATTGTTTACATGGCAAATGAAATGATGAGAAGAGATCGAAGGTGAAACTGAAGGTGAGTCAAAATACAAATGAAGACACAAAATGCATTTTTTTCGAAACAGTATCCGAAACATGAACGTGGGAAATAATCGAGCGAATCATTTCTCTGCCTTGATTGAACAGGTCATTAGTACGACTGATATTGTCTGATTCAGATTCAGATTCAGAAAAACTTTAGGATCTCTCAATAAAGCATGCACTCAGCCACTCATCATAATTATATATACATACATGTGTGCACGTATGAGAGAGAGAGAGAGAGAGAGAGAGAGAGAGATTTAGAGAGAGAGAGAGAGAAGATAAGACATATTATCCAGAACATCATTAAGATCTATTCCAGACATTTCTATTCCTCACTGCTCCAGGACATGCACACATACACACACACACACACACACACACACACACACACACACACACACACACACACACACTCCAGCATCTATACTTTCCCGCTTGCTCACAGACATACACACCCGCGCACATGCTTATGTCACAGGTGATCCACCACTCTTCCGCCTCTAAAAGCGCAATGGATTTGAACACAAAGCTCTTTTTTTGTGCGCATCAGCTTAGCTCTGGGGACACAAAATCGTCTGCCTGATGGGAGGAGCTCAAACTGTCGCGCAAGCGTATGCCCACTGTCACTAACAATCGCACGAGCCTTGTTGACCGCACGCCTTTCATACAACTCACTCATACTCTCCTGTCTCTCACCAACAATCTTACCACAGATGTTCACAACGCTATCCAAGAGTTTGCTGTTTTTCAAATTAAGATTTCCATACCAGCAATGCATGAAAAAGTCAAGACAGACTCAATAAAACTCCTGTAAAATGTTTTAAGAATTTTTGGCTGGACATGCAGAAATGTGGTTAATAAAAACACATTGGAGATGTTTGGTTTGCTGAAAGAATGATCACGCATCTTCACGAAACTGCGTTACCGTTGGTCAGTATAAAGAGTGCGTTCCAGTCGGCGTATATCATTGACTGAAGCTTTATCCAGCAGATGGAACACTATTTCCACAGATCTGCGTCAGAGTTTCTTTCCAGTCATCCATTTTTTCTTTGTTCGGTATTTTGTGAAAGGAATTTTCATTGTTTGTCGCCTTCAGAGTTGTGCAGTCAAGAACGGCACCGCAAATTGACTCTGGAATGTTAAGACTGAGCACGAGCTGTTGCCCCTCCACTGGCCAAAAAGTTGTTCTGAAAGAGGAAGTCAATCTCCTTCAGACACGCCATCCCACAGCTGTCGTACACAGAGCGAACAAGCAGAGGAACTCGCACATGCCCCCTCCACCCCACCCCCCCAACCACCTATAAGCCCTTAAAACTGTGGTTGGCCTGAGCCATTCTATTTACCTGTAAGCAAATCGGATGGCAGGTGAGGAGAGAGGTGGTATAGGTAGTGATTTCCCCCTTTTGAAATAACTCTGATCTCACTTACTTCCCTCCCTTGGCATTTACTTTTCTATTTGATCTACAGAACACGTTCCATGGGTTCCCTTTCCACGCACATCTACAGGTTTGTGTTATGTATTCATTTTGTTTCATCCATTTTTACATCTAAGTGGCATTAACATCATTATATTCAATACGAACAGCAAGAGAAAAGTTCAAGAATGCAGCACCTGCCTCCCTTTCTTATTTTCTTTTTTTACATTTGCTGATTTTTCTTCATGGTCCCCCAACAGAGTCACATTTTAAAGAAGCGAGCCTATATGGATGGGTTCTGTTAACGCTCAATCGCGAGACTATCGTTCCGTAAGGAGTCGGCATTAAACACGTAGTCCACGGACCGATGTCTGCACTTGTTATCCTAGGCCAGTTCCTAGCTAGTACCAGGAGTGAACAGAAACAAAAATATGTACATCACACCACGCAAACAACCAAAAAAAATGAAAAAAAATCTGGGGGTGGGTGTTACCTCTTCTGGTCAGGTGACGTTTCCAAGCACTCAGAGCCCCTGATCTGCCGGACCATTACCTTGCATGATTGTGGTATTCAGGTCGCACAAACAGTCCAGGACGTTGTTTCTGTTTTTTTTGCCTTCCCTTTCTGTTGTTGTTGTTGTTGTTGTTGTTGGCTTTGAAGCAAGGTCGGAAGTTCTGGAGAGTCACGAATGTTCTCAGGTGTAAGACAACCAGTCTATGCGTAACGGGGTTGCCGTGCGGTATTCCCTTCATCTTCCTTCAGTCTGTCATCCCACACGCCCACAGGAACTCCGGGAGTCTCAGGGATCAGGGGAGCAAGCACAATTGAAATTGCTGGCCACCTGGAAACACACAGACTGACTCTAGGGGCCGCAAGGTGCAAGGGTCCAGAACGACAGTTACACCCCAACTCCCCCTCCCCGTTTTCCCCCCCGAAAAATCCCCCTCACACCCCTTCCCTCTAGGACACAGCTGATGGGTTGAATCAAACTCATGGACTTCTTTGAAGTTCCTGGACGTGGAAGAAAAAGCGAGTGAAGAGCAGGGTTTTATTCTAACCCATAGGAAGTTTCCTGGGGGTTTTGCCGCGGGCCGTTGGGGTACAAAGCTGCGGGTTGCCATGCTTTTTGACGATTAATCCAATCGATCGATCTGCCCCTGCAAACAGTCGTTCTTTGTGGTTTCATTGGGTCACAGATCTGATTTCCCATGGTGAGAGTCATGTCGTGTCACCGCAATCCCCCGCCCCTGGCACTGATCAGTGCTGTAGCAGGGGGGGATGACCAACTGCCGCAATCACGCTTCAATGGGCCTTTTATGAACATGCCAACAGGGCCGTTTGGACAGCCGCAGGGAAAATGGATTATCCAGTCTTAATGTTCGTTGTATGGAACGCGCTTATAGTATTGCTGAGGCGACTTGATATTTAAAATGAAAAGAAGAACCAAAAAAAAAAGTTTTGAAAACAGGCCTTCTGGAATAATATCAATAGGCTCAGTCTCTCATGAATTGTTATTTTTTGTTCCAATTGTTTACATGGCAAATGAAATGATGAGAAGAGATCGAAGGTGAAACTGAAGGTGAGTCAAAATACAAATGAAAACATGCATTTTTTTTCGAAACAGTATCCGAAACATGAACGTAGGAATTAATTCGAGCGAATCATTTCTCTGCCTTGATTGAACAGGTCATTTTTGGTAGTGCAAATAAAGCATGCACTCAGACACACTCATAATTATATATACATAGATATGTGAGAGCACGAGATGAGAGAGAGAGAGAGAGAGAGAGAGATGTGATTTATCATTAAAAATCATTAAGATAAGACATATTCCAGACATTTCTATTCCTCACTGCTCCAGGACATGCACACATAACACACACACACACACACACACACACACACACACACACACGCACCGCACTCGCGGCACACACAACACACACACACACACACACTCCAGCATCTATACTTCCCCGCCTGCTCACAGACATACACACCCCGCGCACATGCTTATGTCACAGGTGATCCACCGCCTCTTCTTACACGCTGTGTTTGTTTAAAAGCGCAATGGATTGAACACAAAGCTCTTTTTGTGCGCATCAGCTTAGCTCTGGGGACACAAAATCGTCTGCCTGATGGAAGGAGCTCAACTGTCGCGCAAGCGTATGCCCACTGTCACTAACAATCGCACGAGCCTTGTTGACCGCACGCCTTTCATACTTTTGTATGCAGACCTGTGTGTGTATTGAAAGTGAGCTTACTGTCTAACGTTGTGCCCAGATATTTGTATTCCTCTACCTGTTCCACTTTTTCTCCATCTGTATCAAGATCAGGCATTCACTGAAATGTGGTTAATAAAAACACATCGGACATGTTTGGTTCTGCTGAAAGAATGATCACGCATCTTCACGAAGCTGCGTTACCGTTGGTCAGTATAAAAGAGTGCGTTCCAGTCGGCGTATATCATTG
The DNA here is from genome assembly GCA_016801955.1 of Conus betulinus. Taxonomy (NCBI): domain Eukaryota; kingdom Metazoa; phylum Mollusca; class Gastropoda; order Neogastropoda; family Conidae; genus Conus; species Conus betulinus. The sequence continues at coordinate 4,151 of JADBJO010036767.1, read as the reverse complement.
ACTGAAGCTTATCCAGCAGATGGAACACTATTCCACAGATCTGCGTCAGAGTTTCTTTCCAGTCATCCATTTTTTTTTCTTTGTTCAGTATTTTGTGAAAGGATTTTCATTGTTTGTCGCCTTCAGAGTTGTGCAGTCAAGAACGGCACAGCAAGACTCTGGAATGTTAAGACTGAGCACGAGCTGTTGCCCCATCCACTGGCCAAAAAGTTGTTCTGAAAAGAGGAAGTCAATCTCTTCAGACACGCCATCCCACAGCTGTCGTAAACAGAGCAGAGAAGCAGAGGAAACTCGTACATCCTCCCCTCCTCCCCACCACCTCTACCCCCTTACAACTGTGCTTGACCTGATCCATTCTATTTACTCGTGACCAAATCGGATGGCAGGTGAGAAGAGAGGTGGTATAGGTAGTGATTTCCCCTTTTTGAAATAACTCTGATCTCACTTACCTTCCCTCCCTTGGCATTTACTTTTCTATTTGATCTACAGACACGTTCCATGGGTTCCCTTTCCACGCACATCTAAAGGTTTTGTTTATGTATTCATTTTGTTTCATCCATTTTTTACATCTAATTGGCATTAAGATCATTATATTCAATACGAACAGCAAGAAAAAGTTCAAGAATGCAGCACCCGCCTCCCTTTCTCATTTTTCTTTTTTACATTTGCTGATTTTTTCTTCATGGTCCCCCAACAGAGTCAGATTATTAAAGAAGAGCCTATCATGGTTTCTGTTAACGCTCAATCGCGAGACTATCGTCCCGTAAGTGTCGGCATTAAACATTGTTGTTGACAGACCGATGTCTGCATTGTTGTCCTAGTCCACTGTGGTAGTATGTGCTGTTATCCATGTAGAGTCAAAAACTACCGTACTCAAACCAAAGGAAAAAAAAAAGGCTTACTCTTCGTCCAGGTGACTTCAGAGCCCCTGTCTCCCGGACCAAAACCTGCATAGATTGTGGTATTCAGGGCCCAGAAAAGTCAGGACCGTTTTTTCTTCCTTTTTTATTCTTTCTGTTGTTGTTGTTGTTGTTGTTGGCTTTGAGCAGAGGTCGGAGTTCTGGAGACGTCTCTGTTTTTTTAGTTTCAGACCGAAGTCTATGCGTACGGTGTTGCCGTGTGGTATTCCTTCATCTTCGATCAATCTGTCATCCTCACGCCCACAGGACTCTGTGTCTCCAGGCTCGGGAAGCCAGGCAATTGAAAGTGCTGGCCCCTGACTCACAGACTGACTCTAGGAGCCGCAAGGTGCCAGAACTCAGTTACACACCCCCCTCCCCCTCCCCCCATCCCCCGCCCACCTCCCTCTATCCACAGCTGATGGTTGAAAACTCACTGGTACTTCTTCTGCCCTTCTCCAAGACAACACAAAAGCGAGTGAGTTAGCAGCGTTTCTAAACCATATGAAGTTCCTGGCTATTTTGCGGTGAGTGACAGAGCTGCGTTTCTTACCTATAGGAGTTCCTAGCTCTTTTGCCGCGAGTGACTGAGCTGCGTTTCTTACCTTTAGGAGGTTCCTAGCTATCTTGCCGCGAGTGACTGAGCTGCGTTTCTAAACCATACGAAGTTCCTGGCTATTTTGCGGCGAGTGACTGAGCTGCGTGTCTTACCTATAGGAAGTTCCTAGCTCTTTTGCCGCGAGTGACTGAGCTGCGTTTTTTACCTACAGGATGTTCCTAGCTATCTTGCCGCGAGTGAGTTAGCAGCGGGAGAATCGGGAGACTATCGTCCCGTAAGTGTCGGCATTAAACATTGTTGTTGACAGACCGATGTCTGAATTGTTGTCGTAGTCCACTGTGGTAGTATGTGTTGTTATCCATGTAGAGTCAAAACTACCGTACTCAAACCAAAGGCAAAAAAAAAAAAAAAAAAAAAAAAAAAAGGGGGGGGGGGGGTTTTACTCTTCATGCAGGTGACTTCAGAGCCCCTGTCTCCCGGACCAAAACCTGCATAGATTGTGGTATTCAGGGCCCAGAAAAGTCAGGACTGTTTTTTTTCTTTTCTTCTTTGTTGTTGTTGTTGTTGTTGTTGTTGTGCCTTTGAGCAGAGGTCGGAGTTCTGGAGACGTCTCTGTTTTTTAGTTTCAGACTGAAGTCTATGCGTACGGCGTTGCCGTGTGGTATTCCTTCGTCTTCGATCAATCTGTCATCCTCTCGCCCACAGGACTCTGTGTCTCCAGGCTCGGGAAGCCAGGCAGTTGAAAGTGCCGGCCCCTGACTCACAGACTGACTCTAGGAGCCGCAAGGTGCCAGAACTCAGTTACATCCCCCCCTCCCCCCCTCCCCCCCCCCCCACCAACCTCCCTCTCTACACAGCTGATGGGTTGAAACTCACTGGAACTTCTTCTGCCCTTCTCCGAGACAACACAAAAGCGAGTGAGTTAGCAGCGTTTTCTAAACCATACGAAGTTCCTGGCTATTTTGCGGCGAGTGACAGAGCTGCGTTTCTTACCTATAGGAAGTTCCTAGCTCTTTTGCCGCGAGTGACTGAGCTGCCTTTCTTACCTGCAGGAGGTTCCTAGCTATATTGCCGCGAGTGAGTTAGCAGCGTTTCTCAACCATACGAAGTTCCTGGCTATTTTGCGGCGAGTGACTGAGCTGCGTTTCTTACCTACAGAAGGTTCCTAGCTATCTTGCCGCGAGTGAGTTAGCAGCGTTTCTAAACCATACGAAGTTCCTGGCTATTTGCGGCGAGTGACAGAGCTGCGTTTCTTACCTATAGGAAGTTCCTAGTTCTTTTGCCGCAAGTGACTGAGCTGCGTTTCTTTCCTACAGGAGGTTCCTAGCTATCTTGCCGCGAGTGAGTTAGCAGCGTTTCTAAACCATACGAAGTTCCTGGCTATTTTGCGGCGAGTGACAGAGCTGCGTTTCTTACCTATAGGAAGTTCCTAGCTCTTTTGCCGCGAGTGACTGAGCTGCGTTTCTTTCCTACAGGAGGTTCCTAGCTATCTTGCCGCGAGTGAGTTAGCAGCGTTTCTAAACCATACGAAGTTCCTGGATATTTTGCGGCGAGTGACTGAGCTGCGTTTCTTACCTATAGGAAGTTCCTAGCTCTTTTGCCGCGAGTGACTGAGCTGCGTTTCTTAACCATTGGGTGTTCCTAACTGTTTTGCCGCGAGTGACTGAGCAGTGTTTCTTAACCATTGGGTGTTCCTAGCTATTTTGCATTGATGGACCGATTGGCAGCTCCTAGAGCTACTGGCTTTTGGTAGGTGGTGATTTTTTGAGGAGGGAGATATTCCTATGATTTGAGGAAGCTTTGGGGTTGTTAGTATAAAAGACCTTCCATTGTAAGCTTTTCGGTAGTGTGTGTGTGTGTGTGTGTGTGTGTGTGTGTGTGTGCGTGCGTGCGTGCGTGCGTGCGTGCGTGCGCGCGTGCGTGCGTGCGTGCGTGCATGTGTGTGTGTGTGTGTGTGTGTGTGTGTGTGTGTGTGTGTGTGTGTGTGTGTGTGTGTGTGAATAGAAAAGACCATGCAATCGTTCATGCTTTCGCGGGTTGGTTAGGAATTTTTTTTTTTTTTTTCGTGTTTGCGTAGTTTATTGATTGATTAATTAGTAACGGCAGTTTTTTTAAATGTCTATTTTAAGAATTGAGTTCCGATAACGAAACCATAGCACTACCGGCATGGTAGCTACAGAAGAGGCACAAACTGTAAGACAAGAAGACCAACACAATGACAATACACGATTTTAATGAATTCGTATTAACCGTAGTGAAAACGCAGCAGCAGCAAACAACAACAAAATAAAAACAACAACAACGAAGAAAGAAAATGGATCCCATGAACTGAGGAAACCTACGTACCTCAGATCATTACACTGGATTTTCCTGTTCTATTGTATTTTGAAGACTGTAAGACAAGTAATGGAGGAGTCTTTCAAATAAATGATTGTGTAGGGAAAAAAGTTACCGTTTCGAACACACACACACTCTCTCTCTCTCCTGTCTGTCTGTCTGTCTGTCTGTCTGTCGTCTGTCTGTCTCTCTCTCTCTCTCCTCTCTCTCTCTCTCTCTCTCTCTCTCTCTCTCTCTCTCTCTCTCTCACTCAACCACCCACCACAAACACACCCATGCAAACACTGAGAGGCAGGCCATCATTTAGCACCGTTTTCTATATGTGTGAGAGCTGCTCTGCATCACGAAGGTTTTCA
>JADBJO010036766.1:0-10581 GCA_016801955.1 Conus betulinus | reverse complement strand
CATCCACTACACGCAAGCCAACAGCCAAAAACTCAGCGGATCAGATCATTCATTGGATGACCCAGTATGTTTCGCATTACATTCCCTCAGTACACAACCTGATAAAGAATGATGCTGTTTGGAAATGTGGACGATCAGACCTGCGAACATTTGAACAACTGAAGCAAACTCTCACAAGTGCCCTTGTCACGGCATACTTTGACCAGAACAAAGCAACTAAAGTTCTGGTCGTCACAAGCCCAGTTGGTCTTGGGGTCATACTTATTCAAGAAGGAAATGTGATCTGCTATGCAAGCCGAGCACTGACAGATGTTGAGAAAAGATACTTGGAGACAGAGAAATGCTCACTGTGGTCTATGGAGTTGAACTTTTCCACCTGTATCTCTTTGTTGACAACTTGAACGGTCATCACAAATCACAAGCCCTTACTTGGCATCATATCCAGCAGAAAAGTAATAACAACCAGACCTGAACAATGGCATCTACGACCGATGCCACGTGACACGATGCTACAACAGGGACCCGGAAGAAACCAGCAAAACCCTGCCGACTTCATCAGCTGATATCCCTGCACTACGCCTGTACAAGACAACAACAGGGAAGCATGTGTGAACTATACTGCAACAAATGCCGTTCCCATAACCATGACAGTTGAAGAAATCTGACGCAACTCAGATCAGATACTTCAAACAGTGATTACTGCAGTTGAAACAGGAAATTGGAGAGACTGAAATCTCTTTAATTTGCAAGATTTTAAGATGAGTTTTCAGTCCGTGATGGGTTAATCCTGCGAGACCATCGACTCGTCATTTCAGCACCTCTCCAGAGAGAGAGAGTGATCAGAATAGCACATCGGACACACCAAGGCATCGTCAAAACCAAACTGATCTTAGAAAAAATCTGGTTCCTGAACACTGACCAGATATAGGATGCTGTGAAAACATGCACACCGTGTCAAGCATCTTCTCCTGATTATTGCATGCCTTTTACGACTTGAGACTTTTAATCAGTTTCTAAATTTCACACTAGCATGACGTTTCTAAACGATTTGAACACATGAAATTCAGCATATTCTTTTGAGAATGATACAAAGAATGTTCAGAGCAACTTAAGAGAGAGGGAGGGAGGGGGGCTTGAAGGGGGGAGGAGCATTGGGATGGATGGAGAGAGACACAGAGAGAGAGAAACTGAATTGTGTGTGGTCTATTTTTTTGTTTCTCCATGTGACTCATTTTCCATTAAAAGTGGTAAAAAAAAAAAAAAAAAAAAAAAGAAAAAAGGAGAACGTGAATACACAATTTGAGAAAAATTGGAAAGTTTCCTCTGGTATGACTGAAAAGTGCATAGCTGCCCGAGCATAGTTGAGATATTCTGAGCGACCTAAATGGTTAAAAAGGTATTCACGGAACTTTCCTTTTTCCTTTCTTTCCCTCTGGATTAACGTGATGTCCTCGATTCAACACCTGTAGCAGTTCACCCAATAAAACACTTCCAATAGATGATCAATCAATATCATTGATGATTATCTACCTGCCGGGAGCAGGTGATCACTTGTGTTGGGCAAGTGGTCAGTTCAGCGACCTGCCCACTGGGCAAGAGCAACCTTAACAGACCTGCTGCGGTGGAGCAGTTCACCACTGTTGTGCCACCATCCATCGGTTAAGATTTTGTTTGGACTTCATTATGCAATCATTTTAACATCCCTATCTAAAAATGCCACGCAAACCCCAAATCTTTAAATTCAAACTTTTGAATTAACTCTTTGCACTGAATTCTGGATTTCGGGACCGATTTTCAACTTGAGGAAATTCCAGTTAAAGTCCCTGTTTGGCAGCTATGAGTATGCCTCTAGTCAAGCAGAGTTGAGTCACACCATTTGTGGTCACAGAAGGCTCGACTTTCAAGTACCCTTTGTATAATTACTGATGGCCTAATCATGACATTCTTTTAAATGGCCAAGGAATTCAACAAGGTATAATGGGAATTCATAATCTAGCAAGCTTAATTAATAACTGAAGCAATAGCAGGTGCTTTTTTTTTTTCTTTTTTCTTTAGCTTTCTTTCCATTCCTTTCAGTACACCATCCTAGGTACATACCATATACATACACTAGACTACAATATGTGCTGGCACTCGCCTTGATAAAGACACTTTTGTGCTTCCAAGTTCAGTATCTTACATGAATTGAGTGACCACATGCAAATTTCATCCTATGGATCGTTGGAGTCAGAGAATGAAGTGACAGACCATGTGGGTTACTTGACCAATTACAGGGATAACTGAGGAGCAATCAGGGAGAGCTCGGAGCACCACAAAACACCAGTACTATTGTTGGTCAATCTGAATAACATTTGCCGTCATTATGCTTCATTTGTGTGACATCAATCTTCAGTGTAACTCACAAACTTACAACAACAAAAAAGTGTGTGTGTGTGTGTGTGTGCGTGTGTGTGCATGCATGCATGTGTGTGTGTGTGTGTGTGTGTGTGTGTGTGTGTGTGTGTGTGTGTGTGTGTGCGTGTAGGATTTTGGTTGTGAGGTGGGTGTTGGGAGGCAATCATTCTCTCAATTTCATACTGGCCAAGCAAAAACCTCAATCCCTACAAGATGCACATGGCATCAACTTGTATGCAGGAAAACATTACAATACCTCCCTAAGAAAGAAAATGTACACGTTTGATTTTCATGAAGATGGTACTTGCACTTTTTTTTTTTACACATATCAAGGAAGGGGATGATGGGAGGGCAAACAGAGGGTGAACGGAATGATGGGAAGGGGAGCCAAAATGTTACTTATAACCCAGCCAACTGCAAAAGGCCATATCAGGACTTTCACCCCATCAAAGTCAACTATCAAGTTTAGATTCTCTCTCCCTCTCTCTTTTTCACTCATACACACACACACACCACCCTTCAAAACACATGCACACCCCATCCAAACACACACCCATACATACCACCTCTGAACAACCCCCCCCCCCCCCCCTCCCCACTTCCAAACAAACAGACACCACTTCCACACACTTCCTCCACCCCCCACCCCCCCCCTCCCCAACCCCCCTTCCAAACACATACACAAAACTCACTAAAACACACACACACCTCTTCCAAACACACACACACACACACACACACACACACACACACACACCATCTTCCAAACACATACACAACTCACTAAAACACACCTTCCAAAAGCACACAGAGCCTGAAGCAAGGATGGGGCAAAATAAGATAACAGGGTTGTTGTTTAAAGCCAAGAACAAAGGGCCATATCATAGCAGTTGCTGTGAAAATTCCAGGTTTTTTTTTTCAGCTGATATCAACTGACTAAAGTCTTCAACGCAGACCCAAACTTCTGTTCAGTCACAAATAGTCTTCTACAAAATCTTAAAAATGAGATGAAAAATATGTATTCAGTTCATGTATCTAGATGTAATTTCCACACAGCACAGCCACCACACAGGGATACAACAACAACGCCCTGTCAAACTCCATTCCTATACACTTCTTGCAACAAAACATCAAAACCCACAGCTTCAAGTTACTGATCTCCTTTAGAAACTAAAACCTGTACCCAGCGGAACATCTCTGAAAAAAGGCATCCTGGAAACTGCTGTGTTCATGTTGAATTCGAGAGTTAATTTGAACACTCTTCAGGAAAACAAAACATGTTTCAGAGTCGCACATCAATGGCATGCACCTAAAGAGCTTTCTCCCTAGTGAATGACACAACTGTGTGTAATTCATGTCGTTTGTAGACCAGCCGACCACAAGGGGCCATATCAGGTCTGTCATTGGAGTTCCATCCAGTTAAGTAACGACACCCACAGGTAAGTAGCGACACCCACAGCACCTTAGCCTCAGGATTACCAGACACAAGCCCTCTGACCCACAGCCCCCTGACCCACAGCCCCTTTCAACCACAGAACTGCAAACCCCCGGGAGGAAGGAGAGGGAGAATGGGGAAGGACAGGGAGCGAGGAGACTGGAGGGAAGGGGAGAAAGAGAAAGCAGGCACTGGTCAGATGGGTGCAAAGGATGAGGGTAGGGCAGCAGGTGGGAATGGGGGAAGAGGGAAGGACTGAATGCAGGACACAAAAAAAAAAAAAAAAAAAAAAAAAAAAAAAAGCCACATAAAAAGCGAATCACTTTCCACGATTTTTAATTGAGGTGTGCCTTCACGATATTGTGCGAATATTTTAAAATCCCTTTGAAGGGCTCAAAATTTGTATTAACTTTTATTCTGGAGATACATGAAAAATGATTAAATCGACTTTTCGTTCTTTGGTTCTTTCATTGCACTGATCTCTGTGTTTGCTACCAAGGCACCTATAAGATTTACAGCATTAAATATATTTATATTCATACTTACCTGTTCCCTACCCACTCACCCAACCACACTCAGTTGACTATATTCTTTCATATTAACACTAAATATATTTATATTCATACTTACCTGTTCCCTACCCACTCACCCACCCACACTCAGTCGACTATATTCTTTCATATTAACTTTTTTTTTTTATTATTATTATAAAAGAGAAATAGAAGAGAAGGAAAATAAAGAAAAAAAATCCATAAAATCATAACAAATAAAAGATACTGTTGTGACCTAATGTAGGCTGTAGCAGATGGCTTAACATGCAAACGATCAGAAATCTCGTCAATAAATTGATATCATGAGAGAGGTTATGGTTGCGAACTTCCAATAATTAACCAATCATTTAGTTGTTGTCTCCCATGACAAATCGGGGGTCTTTGTCTTGGGGACAGAATGACAGCATAGGGTTTGACACACTGAACGATGTGAATGGAAGATCAAAGTAATGAAGTGGATCTGTTTTAAAGACTAGTTAGATAAGGTAATGTTGCTTATAGCCCAGCCGACCGCAATGGGCCATATCAGGGCTGTCACCACGTTAAAAATCAACTCACTAGTCTTTCATTCACACAATTCTTTAAAATACATCTTTGAAATACATCTCTCGAGCCGGTTTAGAGTTGCTGGTGAGCAGTCACGATTATGCGTCAGCATAACAATGCCTTTCCAAAACTGAAAGGTTACAAAGGGGCAGAACACATTCCACAACAATTTGTTCATAGAATCTGTAAGTACAAGTTCATGTTGAACGTCTTCCCCAACATTCCACATGCATATTTCACAAAGTGTGGCTCACCACATGATTTGCAATTCAATTCTTGCTGCTTACAGCCTAACCAACCACAAAGGACCTTAACAAGACTGTTGACGCTACACACCACTGAGAAGCCTTGTCTCGTAGACAATACATGCAATGTTTAACACACACAAAAAAGAAAAAGAAAAAAAAAAAAAAGGGGGGGGGGGTTTAACCCCCAGTTGGTTAACACACACAACTTACTTTACTACCACCCAAGAAATGGTATAAATAGATAACTGCCTCATTGCTTTTTTTTTTTTGCTTTTTTTTTTTTTCCTGGGGAGGGGTAGGGTTGTCTCAAGCGGGTAAGGTAATGTTGCTTACAGCCCAGCCGACCACAAAGGGCCATATCAGGGCCGTCACCATGTTAAAATCAACTCATCACACACACACACAAAATCTATTCAAAAAAAAAAAAAAAAAAAAAAAAAAAAAACTTTCTAAAAACACGCTTGAAACTTCCTTCAAAATGTTTCATCAGTAAAATCTTAGACCTGATGAAAAATGTTAATGTGGGTATGGAAAGGAGAGAGGTAAAGCTCCTTATAGCCATCAAACTGCAAAGGGCCATATCAGGGCTATCCCCTCATTGAAGTCAACTCCCAAGTCATACCTTAAAACAAAACAACTTTGCAGGTGAAATGTGAGCATCTAAGACATGTAAGTGGTGTGTGTGTGTGTGTGTGTGTGTGTGTGTGTGTGTGTGTGTGTGTGTGTGTGTGTGTGCAAGTTGCCACCACCAAGAAAGTGCAGGTGTTCATCAACAACTGCCTGTGCAAGATTCTCCGCATCCGGTGGCCAGACACCATCAACAACAAGCTCTGCGAGAGAACAAACCAGCTGCCTGAAGAACAGGAAATCAAGAAACATAGTTGGGGCTGGACTGGACATACGCTGCGGAAGCCTGCAAGCAACATCACCAGACAAGCCCTAACATGGAACCCCAAGGAAAACAAAAAAGAAGTCGGCCAAGGAACACCTGGCGCAGGGACCTGGAAGCAGACATCAGGAACATGGGGATGACCTGAAACCAGCTGGAGAAAAAGAGCCCAGGACAGAGATGCCTGGAGGTCCTTGGTTGGCGGCCTGTACCCCAGGAGGGTAATAGGTGATAATAACCCAGCCAACCATTAGCCACATTGGGGAGAGAGATAATAATCATAAACAACCCAGGAGGAGTAAAAGGCGATAACCCAGCCAACCACTAGCCATATTGGGAGAGAGAGAGAATAATGTTGCTTGTAGCCCAGCTGACATCAGGCGGTCATATCAGGACTAACGTAGAGTAAAAACTTGTTCATGTCTACAGCCCAGTGTACCATGTGGAGGCCATGACCGCTGGCCAAGAGAGGCCTAATTAGGGCTGGCAGCTGATCAGTCAATTCCTTGAGTTGTGGAATATGCACATATATGCCGGGGGGGGGGGGGCTATTCCATACATGTGTGACACACACATGCATGCTGTCACGCACTCACATCTTCCAGACATGTTTGACCACAGAAACTAGATTATGTTTGTACATAATCTAGGCAATCAAGCAGTGAAGTTGATAAACTTGCCAAGAATCCAGGAAGATCGAAGTTTTCATAGCCAGGTCCATGCACATTTCAACGATTCATTTCAGGTTTACAGCCCATCCAACCACAAGGAGCCATACCAGGACTGTTACCTCAAAGCCAGTTCCCTGCAAAGATGTCTACAATTTAAAAACAAGAGAAAAAAAAACAAAACAAAACCAAAAAAAAAAACTTATTAAAGCAAGTTTTCTCAAAAATGCAGGAACTGATTAGAAATCTGAATTCCATAAAAATCTTAGATCAGATGAAAAATATTCATCTTTCCAGAACTCAAAACTCGTATTGGGTGGAACATCTCTGAACAAGATTTTCTCAGAGAGTTAGAAAAGGTGGGGAGGAAGGTGGGTGGGGGGGAGAAATGGAGAGGAGGAGGAGTGAGGAAAACTGATGTTGCTTAAAGGCCCAGCTAACCATAAATGGCCATATCAGGGCTACCACCTTGTCGAGGCAACTCAAAAAATCATTTGAAAAAAAAAAAAAAAACTTGATTTGGTTAAAATCATTCATCTGTAAAATCTTAGATCAGATGAAAAATGATGTCTATGAGGAACTCAAAAACTGCATCAGGTGGGGCTCTCTGAACAAGAATTTCAGAGTCTGCTGTTAAGTGTTTGTCTGACATGCGAATCTCAACACTACACAAATGTTCTAAATTGAGAGGAATGCACCATGCAGCTTCTTCACCATCTAAGACGTGTGGGTGTAAAAGGAGTGTGCCCGTGTGCAAACGACTCAAGACTTTTCTTTGTCTCAGCCATCAGTGGCACATGGTAAAATCTCTTTCAGGTTTGGATGAATCTGAACAGTTTGTGATCCATCTTTGTCATGCTCAGCAGTCAGTGGGACTATGCTCAGAACATCTCTCAGGACGACTTGCGCAAAATGCAGTAAAAAAACCCTCTCTCTTCGGTTTTGGAGCTATCGGTAACTGTGACCTTCTGTCAGAAAACTGGAATTTGTGATACTCCATGCCTGGAAAAGGAACTTTTCATGTGGTTGATCATGTGAGCTGAAGTGATGTTCTTCAGATGGGCCACTTCGATGTACCTGATAGCCTATATATATATATATATATATACACATATATATATATATATATATCTCTTTGTAGAGCTCGAACAGGTCTGTGCCACTTTTGCCAAGGGTTTTCTGGGACAGGGGTTGGCCTTTGGAGCTCTGGTAATTCAGGTGTTTGCTGGATGCAGATGGTGCACTTTTCTACAAAACCCTGAACCTGTGTGGACATTCCCTGCCACTATACCCTTTCTCTGGCTACAGCGCCGCATTTCACGATGCCTTGATGTCCATGTAGATGGCTCAGCATTTCTTTCTGAAGGCTTTGTGGGATGATAAGTCTTGCTTGCTACAGGATGGGACTGTCTACCAAGGTCAAACCAGATGTCCAGTGTGGCTTCAGACAAGCAGCTTCTGGACATGTTCCTGGCTATCCCAACTCGCAGCAGAGCCTCACTTTGCTGAAGATTTCATCCATCTGCTGCTGCAGTTTGTTCTCAAATTTCCTTTGATTTGGAGGCGCCAATCACTTGCTGGAAAACACATGGTAACAGACTGGACGAACAAGTCCGTCTCCACCCCCATCCAGCAATCCTGTTCAGCAGGGTCACCATCAGGGGCCAGAGACAAAGTGTCAGCCCTGACGAGAGTTTTCCCTCTTGTGTAGAGGATGTCATAGATGTACCTCATCAGCTTCATCCTAAATCTTTGGATTCTTGATGAAACCTTGTCAAGGTTCCTGGTCTTTAGTAGCACAAGGAGTGGTTTTGGTCCGTTTCAATTGTGAGGTCTTTTAGTCTTAAAGTGTAGCTGGAGAATTTCTCACATGCCCAAGTTATTGCCAAGGGCTTCTTCTTCCACTTCTACAGAGTTGCTGTGATGGTGCGACAGACCTTGATGCACAGAAGACAGGTTTTGTAGCTGCCATCCTCTTGTTTCCAGATAAGATTGCACCATGACCAAAGGATGTGGCATCTGCAGATCTTGGTGCTGTCTGCTCTGTAATAAGCAAGGACTGGCGTTGCTCCCGCTTTTAACTTTTCTTTGAGGGGCATAGCCTTGCACCTTGGATGGCAACAGCAAGTTCTCTGGATCTTCCTTTAGGCTGATCTCGTCTTGTTTTCAATATTGCTAAGCCCGTAAAGAGTCCTGGATAGCCTTGTTGACAGGCAGCACTGGTCAATGCATTGGCGGGTGCACTCTACCAACTGAAGGGCCGAGACTGCTGGTCTTCAAGCAGTGGCTCATTCAGTCCTCTTTGTTGACATCTTGGACGGTAGAATTCCCTTTATATGAAAAGTTTGGAGCTTTCTGATCACTGAAGATCTGCTCATCCCTGGTCCAACCATTTCCCTTCTCACAGTGTTGGCTAGTTGGGACTTGTTGCTCTAGGTGACAGTAACATCAGCTCCCGTGTTGAATGTTGAAGTCAACAGGTCTAATGGTAACTCCATGAATAATCTGCTGTGATTTTGCTGACAGCCATCCCAAGATACAAGTGCTGGTCGATCTTTTTGGAATGGCAAACAGTGAAATAGTGTCCCAATCCATGTAAACTACTCTCTGGCAAGTTTTTGGGTTTTTTTTTTTTGCTGTCCCAACCTCAGTGGCAGTGCACCCACGCCGCTCATTCCGACACCCCATCCACAGCCACAGCCCTGGTCGGTCCCGCCGCCGCAGCCCCAGCACCAGCAATCCCACAGGGAGCAGTCAATGTCAAGTCATCAAGAGGCAACCCACCGAAGGAGACACTGCACTACTGCTGAGTCGCTTCGGTGGTGTTCAGAGGTGCCCGTTCTGATCTAGCATATGCAGGACACCAACTACTAAGCCCCCTACTGATGACAATAATTTCTTAGTCGCGGAGAGCCAGCGCGAGTGAGCTCTCCCTCCGGAGGGCGCCACCACGTCCGTCCAACGACAATCCCCATGGACTCACTGATACCGGTGACCCAGACGGAACCAAACCAAGACCACAGACGTGGACAAGACATCGAAATTTAGGTCACCATGAGAGCAGGGTGTGAAGAGACACAGAATTTTACTCTCTGGCAAGTTTTCAAGTGCTGGAAGTAACGGTCAAAGTTCAGATCTTCCTCAAAGGTAAGTCGCAGAAATCTGACTTCCTTCACAGCTGGTATGGCAAATTTATTCAGACAAATTTCAGGATCAGCAAAAGTACTGTCAACAATTGTGAGTGGACACACTAAGTTTTTGATGCCTGAAAAAGTAGACTGATTTTCCTCAGCCCCATCTTGATCGTATCCATGCAAATTGCTGTTGACGTTGCTTGCTAGCATACTGGTGACTCCAACTGCATGTACAAAAGTCATTTCACAGAGGGGACCAGGAACCTTGGTTTGCTGGGTAACCAAGATGACAGCAGAAGGGATGCTTCCATGGGATGCACCGAACTCTTGTTTGTCAATGTCAGGTACCGTGGCGCCAGTGCAGACTACAAACGGCCAATCAGCAAGAAAGCTTTTAGTGAAATGTTGGAGATGGCATCAAAAAACCCCCATTGTAAAGATCCGTCGTTATACCAGACTTCCAATTGGCATATCAGCCTTCTCAAAAAAAAAACAAACAAACAAACAAACAAAAAAAGTTTCCTTGATGAAAGCCGCAGACATTTTCAGTCCAGACATTTTCAGTCCATCTCTTAATCTTCATCTGGTACCTTTAGCACAGAAATGGATCAGAAATGACCAAAGCTGGACAGCACAGAAAATGGATTGGAAAATGACCAAAGCTGGACAGCACAGAAAATGGATTGGAAATGACCAAAGCTGGACAGCACAGAAAA
>JADBJO010036765.1:0-2500 GCA_016801955.1 Conus betulinus | reverse complement strand
CTTTTTTTTTCTTTACTCTAATATAATTGTGAATGCGCAGTTCTCTCAAGTGATGTTCACATATTCCTCTCTCTCTCTCTCTCTCTCTCTCTCTCTCTCTCTCACACACACACACACACACACACACACACACACACACACACACACACACCACACACACACACACACACACACACAGTATACACACACACAGCACTTGTTAGTAAACGTGAACACAGTGTTCACCAAGTGAAAGTACAGTTCACAGCAAATTCATGATGCTTTAACTGCTAACAACTGGTTAAAACTGCATGAAAGCTCTGAGATGTTACCTTAAAAGTTTGTGTCATGCTCTTGCATTTATTATCCCCTCATTTTAAGCTGCCATCTGATGTGTCCCATGATGATTGAAAAAAAAAAATCTAAAGCTCTGTGCATAATCAAAATACAAGGAAACTGCCTGTGTTATGTGAGAGGTAAGGAAGTCAGTGTAAAAGATAAAATCAGAAATCTCACATTGTCCCGCATCCCTCCCATCTCTAATCCACAGTGACATAGTCTTCTGACTATTCCTTCCAGTGACATGCCTCCCCACCCCCCTCAACACCCCCCCCCCCCCCCCCCCCCCCATAGGACCACACACAACACAGGACACACACACACACACACACACACACACACACACACACACACACACATCAGAGAATGGGAATGATGACTTCTTGATTTAGCTTTTATTTTCCAAATTTAGAACAAAAAATGCCCCCAGCCCCCCCCCCCCCCCCCCCCAACCACACTCTTCTCCCAGTGATGATGGTGCTCTTACATGTGCCATGTGGATGTGACTGATTTTAATAGTCACTTAGATATTATAATTTGAAGCAATAAACTGTTTTGTTGTATTTCTGTGGCTGCACCCCATGTCTGTCTATCAGAGGAACCATGACTTTAGTGCTGCAGATAGCTCTCACTGTGCTTCAACAAGTTTTAAGGCCTCTTTGAGGATACACAGACTATGCTGGGGGATCAGTAGACCAGGAAAATGCATTAACACTCAAGAGATAGAATTTTATATTCCAGTTTTAAGGCCTCTGTGAGGGTACAAACTATGATGTGGTGGATCGATACCAGGAAAATACATTAACACTCAAGAGATAGAAGTTTATATTGCTATTTTACATTCCCATAAAAAGCTGCACTGACTTTTGAAAAAAAAAAAAAAAAAAAAAAGAATGTTTTTAAAATAAAGGCTAAATGAGACAGTTTATAAATTGTCACCTTAAAAGTAAAGAGTCCAGTATATGATAATACAACACTCATGTTAATGCCAAAACCCAAGTCAGTGTTGTCTTTAAGCAGCCAGAGTTCAGCTTCAGCTATAATCTGCTGCAGTCAGTATGTCCTTTATGATCAGCACCCTGCATCAGGACAGATTCTGAGTACACTCTGCTGCAGGCTGTTCATAATAGTGGGGCACCGTACATCAGGGTATTAAATCTGGTTAAAATCAAAGGGTCAGTCCATTATTACCAGCATTCCAGACAAAGTCCTGAGTCTACAGAGAGTCTATTGTATCCTAGTCATCATTTTCAGAGGCCTTCTCGACATTAATCTTTAACTTTAAGACACAATACTAAAGATGCAAAATCATTTTCTTTACTTAAAATTACAGCAACAGATGTTAAATAACCAGCTGCAGCCGGTAAAATAATCTGGAACATGCCTACTTGATTTCTTTTTTTTTTTTTTTTTTTTTTTTTTTTTTTTTTTTTTTTTTTTTAAATCCATTATGCTGTCTTTCATCTTCCAAGCCAACTCACAGGCGTTGCACCCACACACAGCTCATTCCAGCTCCTCATCCACAGCCACAACATGGCTCATCCCACCAAGCCTTGGCCCCCACACATCAATCTACAGGGAGCAGTCAATGCCTTGTCATGCATGAGGTGACCCACAAGAGATGACCCACTGTTGCCCAGTCACTTTGGTGGTGTTTAAGTGGTGCTTGCTATGATCTGACGAACAGCCAGGACACCACCTAGTAAGCCCCCTACTGACAAATTATTTGTGGAGCCAGCTTGACTGAGCTCTCCCTCTCAGAGTGCAATCACATCTGTCCCCAGTGACAGTCTCCATGAATTGGCTGATACCAGTGACCCCACAGGACTTCACCAATGGGTGGAGAGGGAAATCAACACTGAGGTCTGTGACTGTAAGAGAAGGGCATGAAGGGCTGCAGACTATGAGGCTTTCTCTCTAAAGAGGGTTTCACAGTGGGGCCAGTGTAGGCAGAAACTGCAACATTACAAAAACCAAACAGAAAAACAGAATTACTGAGCCGCCAAAGAAAGGAAACATTCTCCACAGAGACACAATGCATCTTGACTTATTGGGTCTTCTTTAGGCTGTACAAACAATATTCAAAATGATCGAAACAAAAGATGAGATGAACAGTCACTTACTTTACTCTTTGATCTGGGTGAAAATGTGGCGTGGTTGGAAAACAACTGAATGGAACTGT
>JADBJO010036764.1:5000-10581 GCA_016801955.1 Conus betulinus | reverse complement strand
AAGAAAAGAAAAAAGCAGGAACAAAGGAAAGAAAAACCGGTCTAGGAAAAAACAGAGGTTTAAAGTTAGCAGCCAAAGATCCCCACGAGCCCGAAGTCATCATCATTCATGGTCTCAGAACAGTAGGTCTCGCCGTGGCCGCCGAGTGGATGCCGGGCAATCAGGAGCTATGCCCTTGCACTCTGCCACCCCCCCCCCGAACAAACAAACAGAATCCAATGCAAGATGCAAATCCGGCCCTTTATGAAGACGGCAGTCACGATCTCGCGAACAAATGCGCGAGGTCAGCTTGCAGCGCCATTCAACACAGAGAAAGCCGAGTAAAACAGGTTCATTCTGGCACCAACGGCTACTAGGGTCTGGAAACCTCAACACATATTCGACACGAGGCCAATGGTCAACGAGGGCACTTTGGAGCGGCACCGGCCCTCCGCTTCGCAGCCCGCGAGCGGCTAAAACCGCAAAAAACAGCCTACTGCTCTTCTTTTTTTATTTTTAGTTGTTTTTTTTTTTTTTTTTTTTTTGTTTTTGAGCCAACGCAGGCTGATACTTCTCTCTTCTGAAAGTTGGTGATGGGATTTTAGTGTGTGTTCCAAGATGTTAGGCGTGCGTTCACAACGCGGAACCCACGGGCGGGGACCTCGAATTTATTCGAAAACTGTATGGGGAATGGAGTCCAGAACCAATGTTGAACTCCCAGGGGAAAAAAATCCCCCTGGTACCGAAACGGCCCGACGGAGATTCGAACCCGCAAAAAACCCCAAGATTACGAGTCCGGCGCTCTGCCACCGACCGAGAGCTCTTCGGCCCCCTGACAGCAGTTTCGGAACAAGAACGACAAACGAACCAAAATGAACACATAAAAGATACTTAGTTCAGAACAAAATACGACTGCAGCGGGGAACACTACATCCCACTATTTCACAGCTACAGGGGATTCCATTGGATTGGGGGAAAAAGACAAAGTCCCTTCACTCGCGTCAACGGCTCAGTGAGCCACTACCCCATCTCCAGACAAAGTCTGTTTCATGCGTATGCGCACCCCGTGTTGCGCCAAGTTTATATGATTATCTGATATGGATCTTGAGCATCATTTCCGCCATAAGAGCACCCTGTATTCAACTTTTAATATATACAGCTTTCATTTCCTTGTTCTCAACGTTTTTCAAACAATGTGTATTTATTTTGTTTGTTTCTATTCATTTATTTGGTTGTTTCTTTATATACCATTGTTTATTTGTTTTTGTTTCTTTATCTATCAAGTCTCTTAGCAAATCAACGAGCAAACAAGGAATCAAAGAAGAAAAAAAGAGGCTAGTACGTAAACAAGTAGAAAACAAAACAAAACAGGTAGATGAGTATAAATGAACCCAAGTAAATAGATTAATTTCGTTAAATGTGCCCGTTCTGAGGAACAGGAATCATAAAATCCGTTCCAGAGCTTAAATATGCCCGTTTGCCCGTGGCAGCCAGTCTCGATCAGCAGAAGGTAGTCCTGGTCAAGCAGGCCCACGGCAGACCACTGTGCTATCAATAACGGTCCCCATGTAACGGGAAATGTGTAAACGCCTAACCGGAAACGGATCGATGGCACGCCGACAGAGAGTCACGGGTCCGTGCCGATAGTCACACACTTCCCGAGCACTGACCACAGCCTGCGCTTTGTAGTGTCCTTAACGAAAATTAATGACCTTAATGAAACGAATAATTCATATTCTGTCTGTCTGTCTGTCTGTCTGTCTGTCTGTCTCTCTCTCTCTCTCTCTCTCTCTCTCTCTCTCTCTCTCTCTCTCTCTCTCTCTCTCTTCTCTCTCTCTCTCTTATGTCTGTATATAACGCTTGAGACAAGTTGTATTGGCAACCGATTCGTAGATGCATCCCTCATCTCCCCACCCCCACCTTTCCCCTCTCCTTTTGCATATTTTATCACGCAGCGCATTCATCTTCCTTGCATCACTTTCTTGTCATTCGTCTCACCATTATGGGCTTCGGCTTGTGTGTGCATTCCGCACCAACCCTGTTTATAGTCTGTATGCTGAAGCAGAACCATCTCTCTCGAACCGTTGGCTGACCTTAAAACTACTGTCTGAATCTCTCTTCTGAACCCCCAAACCCCTGCATATGACTGTTTTTTTGACACCAAGTTCCAAAAGAAAAATTCAATTCGACGACCACCCCCAGTTCCATTCCACCTTTGGGAGAATTCGTATTCTTCCCCCATTTGAACAATACAGATATAGACCTTGGAGTTGTGTGTGCTTTATCCCAAGTTTCCTGATGACTCATCGTGGACTTTCTTCACTCCGGAGGTACGGTTTGATTTAGCCTCGTATCGTAAAAATACCGCCTGGCGCACAAGTCCTTTTTCCGCCGATCTGTGTTCGAAGTTTCCATCTTTCTGAAGAATTTTCACTAAAATCTGAGGAGGAGATAAACCCGTGGAGGAGATTGCCTCTGCTGTGTTTTGCACCACCTGTCCCTCTCAGGGATGTTTCTGAACACATTCCCACCGACAGCTCCATCTACACTGCTCAGTTGACAGCCTTGGTCCTGGCTCTTGAAATGGTCTCTAAATCAAAAACATAACATTTATCGCATTTTGTCGGACTCCCCCGTTCTGCTTTGGAGGCTATTGCCGGGCGCAACCTCGAGCAACCTCAACTGCTGAAATTATTCGAAGTGCACACCTCTCTGAAATCAGATGGACACAACAAAGTTTTTGCTTGGGTTCTCAGCCATGTGGGCATTCGAGGCAACGAGTTGGTTGATCAACTGGTCAAGCGTTCCACAAAGAAAGATTGATTTTAGAGCAGATTGTCTATCCCTCACACTGATCTGAAACCCAAAGCCCAAGCTTTATATCAAGACTCTGGCAAGAAGTATGGAACTCGCAGACGGATAACGTACTGTTCAAAATCCATCCAACCTGATAGAGTTTTTTTACCCACGTTCCCAAGGTGGTAGTAAAGAAGAAACAGTTTTGTGCCGCTTGCACATAGGTCACTCCTTTTTACACCCATTCTTATCTTTTAAAAGGTGAAGAAGCTCCGTGGTGCATTCCATGTCATGTACCCTTCACAGCTAAACATATTATTTCGGAGTGTTGGAACTTGCATGATGTCAGACATAAACATTTTCCAGCTCCATGAAAACTTTCTTCAGAGATGTCCCGCCTTTTTATGATGAGTTTTCTGAAAGAGATCAACATTTTTTTTTTTATCTGATTTAAGAATTGACAGAAGAAAGATTTTAAACCAAATTTCCGGTGTCTCTGGAAGGTGTATTTTATATTTTAAAGGGTTGTGTGAATGAGGTTTTTTTTTAAACAACGTTTAAGTTGACTTCAGCGCGGTGACAGCCCGAATGTGACCCTCTGCGATCGGCTGGGTTATAAGCAACATAACATTACCGTATACATTTCACTGACGGCATCTTCAACATGCTTACCATTACATCAAATTGTATCTGCCCCCCCCCCCCCCCCCCCCAACCTAGTCACTTATCAGTCACCTCTCTCCCATTACTTAGCTGATATCACATCATTTCACATGATTTTAAACATCCTTCATAAGTTGTTCTTCAAACAGACCGAACTCAGAAGGGGACTTGTAAAAACACATCGGAGCTCATCTATCATCCTCGAAACTAAAGAATTTTATCTCCCTGTGTGTAGAATTTTTACCTACCTGTGTGTGGTGTGTGTGTGTGTGTGTGTGTGTGTGTGTGTGTGTATGTATGTATGTTTGTGTGCGTGTGCGCGCGTGCATGCGTGCGTGCGTGCGTGCATGTGTGTGTGTGTGTGTGTGTGTGTGTGTGTGTGTGTGCGTGTGCGTGTGTGAGTGAGCGATCGCGCGCGCGAGAGAGAGTGAACCAGTGTTAATGAGTGCATGCGTACGCGCGTTGTGTGCTGTGCCCATCCTCCGTGCTCTCTGCATTGGCATTATTTTCACCTCACCGTCCATTTAGATCAACCTTACCGAGGCTCTTATGCAGTCTGTCGTCCCATTGCAGCAGCCACCGGGGAAACATGACAATATCAAGCTGTCGCGAGACCACCCAACGGTGTGAAGACACTGCCCTGCCGATGACCCATTTGCCGTGGCGTTCAGCGGTGTCTGTTCCAGCCAAAGATACAGAGGACACTACCCAACAAACTCGCTATTGAAGACACCAATAGTGACCGACAGCGGAGCCACGCAGCGTTACATTTCTTCAATACAGACGAGTGGAGTCCGCAGCCGCTATTGAAGACAACATGAGTGGTTGACTGCGGAGCCAACGGCGTTAAAGAAAAAAAGGGCTTTTCGTTTCGGATACGCATGACGATCAAAAGAATACAGCGCTTAATTGTTCGAGGATGTAATCCAACCGTTCCAAACGTTTTACACGACAGGTGAAGCAGGTAGCAGTGTTAAAACTGAGAGGGACAATAAACCACGATCCGTTTCAGACACATCTAACATGCTACGTGATTTTGGCTGGGCTATAAACGACAAGATCAACTTCCTCGCGTGAGATAGGGTTTGGGTATTTAGCCCCAAACTGTATGCGTAAAATGTGTGTGTGTGTGTGTGTGTGTGTGTGTGTGTGTTTGGTCTATGCCACACTGAAGTTTTGATCCTGTGTTACACGATGAAATAAGCGAATTTGTATTGCGTTGCCCCGCGCGGTATGGCTGTCGGAAACAGATTTCCAAGTTTGTTTTACATTGTGTTGTGTAATGTGCGGGTCGTGTTTCGTGACGCAGGGACCATGAGCCAGTGAACAGCGCCACCGGTTGTCGTGCGTTCGCTTCTCGCCAAACCAAGTAGGCCCCAAACTGACAAGAACAGGACTGCTTCAAGCTGATAGGGTTAAAACTTCCCTTTCAAACCCTGTTCATTTTAATTTCATTTCACTTACGAGACGCAACAGAGAAAAGTCTAGGGAAACTAAGACAAAAGTCCGACAATTGAAATCTGACAAATAATTTTGCGCTCAAATCAAAACGTCTTGTGTCACTCCCTTGAAGCTGGCAGTTTGGTGAAGGCACTCTGTTGCTGCAATAGCTTGAGATGAAAATACCGTGGTTTGATTCAATTCTTGATATCTTAAGGACTACCACGGGACGGACCCGATAAAATGTATTTTTCATTTAATCGAATGGGGTACTGAAGTTCAGTATCATGCTTTTTGTGCTCCCAGTTCTTATAGAACAGGGAGTACTTTACAATGGGAACAAAGAAATGCTGTCTCTGTGTTTATGTTTGTCTGCCTGTCTGTCTCTCTGCTTGTGTGTCTGTCCGTGGTCAAAATGTGTTCCACTCGCTCCAGACAAAACTTCTGGGCCGATCTTTCTGAAAATATGTAGGTATGTTCATTGTGGGTCACGGATGATGCCCGATGTCTTATTTTACTAGAATAGCCGTTATTAATAGCTATAACGGCCCCAAAACGGGTTTTCTTCTTTATGGAATATCTAAGTGACGAAATACATTATGACGCATGTTTGATTGTGGCATCAAATACTTATGACGTATGTTTTGTGACGTTTTTCAGGAAGACAAACTGGAAGTATGTCTATATGTTTTGCATCTTCTTT
>JADBJO010036763.1:5000-10582 GCA_016801955.1 Conus betulinus | reverse complement strand
CCGATGTGAATCCGTCTGAACCAGGACTTTTCCCGTTTTTCGCATCTTTTTCGAAGAGCAGCATGCCCCCGCTTCTTCCAGTGTTATTTCTCACTCAGGCGAGTTTTGTTCTTCCTCTGCTAACTTTGGCATTTCTTCAATAAGTCCGTGATCTCACATTCTTCCACTTTCTCTCTGTATACAGGTTTACATAGAATACTTCCACTTCAGTCAGGATTTTCATCGGATTTGTAGACTATCCTGTCATCAGTTACTAGTTTAGACATAAATTTACCAACGAAGTGTCTCTTTTCCAGATTAAAAAAAAAATAGTTACCTTTTCACCCTCGGCCACCCATCTTGCTTTTGATCTTACTAAAATCTCTTGCGTTTCTTCATCTCTCGACTTAGTTAATTCTCTCCTTAAGCAGTTTAGTTTCTGCATATCATCCTCAGTTTTGCTTTCTTTTTCTTCTATTTTCTTATTTGAAGCTCTTTTCGATTTTTCTGTTTGTCTTGAGACAGTGACAGAGACAGTAAAGAAAGCACAACCCTAGATTCCGAAAATGTTTTATATGGAAGTGTAGAAATCGACATCGACAGTAAAGAAAAATCACTTATCCAGAAACGATGGTTGAGTTTTACCTGCCACGCTAACCTTTGTTCAGGACTACACATATACATACACGTGCGAACGCGAGCACGCATACACGAATCTTAGCTTTCTGTTAAAAAAAAAAATATATATATATATATATATATATATATATATATATATATATATATATGTGTGTGTGTGTGTGTGTGTGTGTGTGTGTGTGTGTGTTCGCCATTTTCTTTTTGCAAAATCAATATAATTCGCATTTATTTTTGCAATGCATTTTGCTACTTGGTATTTGGTTTTGAAATATTTCCTGAAGACAAGAAACAGAGGAAGCACCTTTTCAGCTCTGGATTTATATACACAGAACTTTGCGGGGGGACAACAATGTAATCCAGTGTGATGTCAGTTTTCAACCGAGAGTCAGTACCGAAAAGAACAAGTTCCTTTGATTATATAATTTCAGGTACACTAGAGCAGTTGCAGTTGTCATTTAAGAAATTCTGAAAGCCAGTCCAAAAACATGATGTCACGTCGGATGTGAAAACAATAAATGATCTATATAATTTCCTTTCCAGATTTACTAAAATTTATTTTCATTTTCAAAACCGTTTGGCTGCTTCACTCAGACGTCTCCTTACCGCTACCCTAAATTTGATCAAAGAAAGTTGAAAGTGCCCTAAGAATACATATCGCATGCGGAATATCGGTTCTTTGTTTAAGCTTAAAGACATGCTTATTGATATTTCCACGTAAATCACAGACACAGCGCACATTACCTCACCCGACGCTACATCGTTTATGTATCTTTACAAACACCAATATTTAAAAGCAACGGAACTATAAAGCGGTTTTTTTTTTGTTGTGTTTGTTTTTGGTTTGTTTTGTTTGTTTTTAAGAAAAAATATGTGACTGAAGTGAAACGTCATTATGGGAGAAATGGGAAAGCGTGGTATAATCATAAAGAAAGCACAATCAGAAGCAAAGGTAAGTAGTCGTGTTGTGTACTCACACCTCAGCAGCAAATGCAAACGTTCCAAACCTTCAAGACAGATAGTGGTGTTCTTTCAAAATATGACTGAAGACACTGGTTAACCCCCACGCATATTCCAGCCCTACTTCATATAATCTCATTTGACTTTTGTCATCCACTTACCGTACCCTCACATCTAGATCAAGTAACATCTTATAAGGCTTTCTTACGTAATATTGCATCTTCAATTTCAAGTACCTTTAATCAACAACATGCACATCTTGTTCTGCCATAAATCAGATCATTTGGTGTTTGTGCAAACACGCCCAGACATTTCTTCAGGGCAAAGAAATGACATTTTTCACAGTGTAGAACTGCATTTTCTGCGCCCCATACTTCAGCACCATAGTGTACAGAGGGTTGGATTTGATAATAATCAAACAGTTTGATGAATACTTGACAAGATTTATTTCCTAACCTAGATAACCTCTACATAATGCACAACAAAACATCTATCTCTCTCTGTCTCTCTCTATCTCTCTCCCCGTCTCTCTCTCTCTCTCTCTCCTCTCTCTCTCTCTCTCTCTCTCTCTCTGTCTCTCGTGCGCTCGCGAGCACGCGCGTGTGTGTGTGTTTCTCCGACTGCCGTTCTGTGCGCGTGTGGGGGAGAGAGAGAGAGAGGAGAGAGGAGAGAGAGAGAGAGAGGAGAGAGAGAGAGAGACTTTGATATATTATTGTCACTGCCAAAGAGGTCTTTTGACAAGGGGGTATGGGGTAACAGGACAATAATTTCCCTCTTCCTTTCCTGCAAACAAATAGTACATATTCATTCTAAGTGTGTATCAAATTAAAGGTTAACAAAAAACAAATAAATTCCTGGCATTTTCATATGTCCTCACGCACAGGAGTAATGCAGTAAGGTTTAAAGAAAAAATCGTAATACTAACTCAACCATCCACTCAATCAAATGATGACATTGTGTTTTTAACTGATTTCTTCCACACGCGATGATATATTATTCATTCATATATCTCTTTATAATGCATTATCTTAAATTTCACTATCCTTCATCTGTTTAATTTTCAGTGCTTCTGGGATTAATTTCGCAACTGATTTAATTACAAGTTCATCATCTTCTGATGATAACACGACAGCAACATTTTGTCTGTTCACTATGTCCAACTGGAAAAAATGAACAGTTTGTCCGCACTTCATTAAAAGCAGTACAGTGGAACAGAAAGTGTTCTTCGTCGTCAATCATAAGTCTGCATGCAGGACAAGGAGATTCTGTCGATGTTTCACATTCAAAACCTATCTTTCGTTTGCATTACAACCTAAAGTGTTAAACCTAACTCTTGCGTAATTCATTCAGTGACATTTATCTGTTATGACACTGAGAAACTTCTCAGAATGAAACACAATTTGAGAGAGAGAGAGAGGAGAGAGAGAGAGAGAGAGAGAGAGAGAGAGAGAGAGTTGGTGTGTGTGTGCGTGTGTGTGTGTGTGTGGTGTGTGTGTGTGTGTGTGTGTGTGTGTGTGTGTGTGTGTGTGTAATTGTGTGTGAGAGAGAGAGAGAGAGAGAGAGAGAGAGGATGAGAGAGAGTGAGAGAGAAAGTGAGAGACAGAGAGACAGATAGAAACCCATACTAGCAGCTATGGCAGAAACCAAGAGGAGAATCCTCCATGACAGATACCCGGTTGAAACCTGACGATGCGAGAAGTCCCTGCTACAGTCCCCGGGATACTTCCTACGAACACGTGACACTGTGCACGGCTGACATACTGAACTGCATGACGTCACAACGGAGACTGCTGTACGTTGCTGCACTTAGCGTCCATATTTCTTACTTCCACGAGAGGGAGGAACATCGTTTTAAACAGTTCGTCCTGTATGTGCGATCTTGTGATAGAGATCCTGCTCCAAACATCACAGTCAAAAGCAAGCAAAGGGCTGTGAACCTTCATATTGTGAACGTCAGCTTTGTACATCAGACATGCACGAGAAATAACTATGTTTCTCCTGTACTTGGACACAGAAAGTAACAAATACTGGTGGACAAACACAAAGAGCGTTTGGACCGGCTGTGAACCTAACTACGACCTTCCCTCTCTGCGTCCAGGTAGGCCTGCCCCTTTCGATTTTTTTTGACATCAGCCAGACGTGGTGGGTTTAGAATCAATATAGTCATGAATGACGTCACAAAGGACCACAGAGTGGAGATGAAAATCACCAAGGGGACGAATAGTCCCCACGACGGAAGCATTCAAGTCGTGCCCTTTGTCCCAACACCTTGGTGAGTACGAGGCATCAGTAAGGATCTTAAGTGTATGTGTGTGTGTGTGTGTGTGTGTGTGTGTGTGCGCGCGCGCGCGCGCGCGCGTGCGTGTGTGCGTGCGTGCGTGCGGGGGTGGTGTGTGTGTGTGTGTCTGTGTGTGTGTGTGTGTGTGTGTGTGTATGTGTGTTTGCGTGTGATTGTGTGGGTGTGTGCGTGCGTGTGTGTGTATGTGTATGTGTGTGGTGTGTGTGTGTGTGTGTGTGTGTGTGTGGCAAACGTACATGTGTGCGTGCGTGCGTTTGTGTTTGTGTTTGTGTGAGTGCGTGTGAGTGTGTGTGTGTGTGTGTGTGTGTGTGTGTGTGTGTGTGTGTGTGTGTGTGTGTGTGTGTGTGTGTGTGATAATTCTTTCATCTCAATAAAACGAGACAATTGTACTACAGGTCGTGTTTACTGGCTTGACATGCCATCTGTTATGTGGTCTGTTTACTCTGATGAGCAAATAATGTCAACAAGCAGTAGTATACACGCCTTTTCAAAATCTGCTATATCTGGACCATTCACGACCCTGTTCAGTACCTTGTAATCACTGATTGAGAGCACCTAGGCTTTTCATATAATTTCATTTTCCATCCTCTGCAACAGTATTTGTTCCTATCTGCTGTCAACGTCCCTCTCTTGGTCTGGGTATGCATGCTTTTTTCACTCCATGATCTGTTGCATTTAAGGACACTTGCAGATGGATCTTAATCATCTACACAATTATGTGCGGGGAAAAAAGCCGCATCGGTGCACATTTTTTTCAAATCAACTTATCTGTTGCTGCCTCTCTTCTTCTTCTTCTCTTCTTCGTCGTCGTCGTCGTCGTCGTCGTCGTCGTCGTCGTCGTCGTAAGGATCCTAGTACTATCTGGGCTCGGTGTTTCCCTTCCATAATTAATTATATGGCTAATTCATTGGCGAAAAAGGATAACATGACTAAGATAAGTACACATCCTTGTTTTACGCCTCTCGAAAGAGATAAAGGATTAGAATATCAATGTTTAACTCTCAAACATGCAATGACTGAGTCGTAACCTCCTTGAAGTGCTTTATACATTTGTTTTCAATCAATCCCTCTTCTTTCTTGCACATGCCGTAACATGCGTTTCATATGTTTACATGTGTAACATACGTTTCAGAAGAATCATGGCAGTGCACACATTTTTCTGATACAGAACATTATTCAAAATGATACCTCAGTATCATATCCATCAAAAGGGCAAAAACAAGCTTATAGTTGATTTCGTGTTTTGAAATATACATTACAGTGACACTTCACACATAGCAACTGACAGACAAATACGAAATTAATTGCGAAAAGAGAAAAAACCGACATATTTCATCACCTATACGCATGTGGTATTTGACACAGTATTGTTGGCTTTCAGAAAAATTATGAAACAAAGAGAGTTCGTCAGTATTGAGCATGAAGGTCTACATGAACACACGAACAAAATCATGCAAATAGTGAAATTTTATCCGATTCACGCCTGACACACTCTAGATCTTGTTACAGACAATGTGACTTACACCTGTGCATTTCGGACACTGCCATGTACGAATATTTCTCAAATGTGATGCACAAAAAAAGCCAATAAATAAGTGTTTATGTGAACATTCCCTCATCATTTACTCAAGTTGCTTTAATTTTGACAAGGAATGTCTACCACAATAAATCAAATCCACCTGACAACTCTTCTTGAAGATATGTTTCC
>JADBJO010036762.1:0-5000 GCA_016801955.1 Conus betulinus | reverse complement strand
ACGCACGCACATATTACACGCACACTGGCACACTCTCCTAAGCAAAGACGACCTTAAGGCTGAAGATGCAGAGAAAACGGTACTACCTTAAGGCTGAAGATGCCAAGAGCACAGAGAGAAAACTACTACCTTAGGCTGAAGCACTAGGAGGCTGAAGATGCAGAAGAGGAGAGAGAGAGAGAGAGAGAGAGAGAGAGAACCGTACTACCTTAAGTCTGAAGACGCCGAGAGCAAGCACAGAGAGAAAACCGTACTACCTAAGGCTGAAGATGCAGAGAGCGCAGAGAGAATACCGCACTACCTTAAGGCTGAAGATGCAGAGAGCACAGAGAGAGAACCGTACTGCCTTAAGGCTGAAGATGCCGAGAGCACGGCCGTACCACCTTAAGGCTGAAGATGCTGGGTTTGTCGGGGTGACTCTCGGCACAAAAGGCAGACTTGTGCAAGCACGCACATATTACACACACACACACTCTCTCCTAAGCAAGACGACCTTAAGGCTGAAGATGCAGAGAGCGCAGAGAGAATACCGCACTACCTTAAGGCTGAAGATGCAGAGAGAGAGAGAGAGAGAGAGAGAGAGAGAGAGAGAGAGAGAGCCAAGGCTCAAAATGCAGACTTGTGCACGCTGACTTAAGGCTGAAGGCGAGCTGAAGATAGAGCACAGAGAGAAACAAAACCCCCCCCCCCCCCCCCCCCAACTACCTTAAGGCTGAAGATGCAAAGAGAGAGAGAGAGAGAGAGAGAGAGAGAGAGAGCCAGGCTCAAAATGCAGACTTGTGCACGCTGACTTAAGGCTGAAGGCGAGCTGAAGATGCCGAGAGCACAGAGAGAAACAAACCCCCCCCCCCCCCCCCCCACTACCTTAAGGCTGAAGATGCAAAGAGAGAGAGAGAGAGAGAGAGAGAGAGCCAAGGCTCAAAATGCAGACTTGTGCACGCTGACTTAAGGCTGAAGGCGAGCTGAAGATGCCGAGAGCACAGAGAGAAACAAACCCCCCCCCCCCCCACCTTAAGGCTACCTGAAGAGAGAAGAGCAAGAGAGAGAGAGAGAGAGAGAGAGAGAGAGAGAGAGAGAGAGAGAGAGAGAGAGAGAGAGAGAGAGAGAGCCAAGGCTCAAAATGCAGACTTGTGCACGCTGACTTAAGGCTGAAGGCGAGCTGAAGATGCCGAGAGCACAGAGAGAAACAAACACACACCCCCCCCCCCCCCCCCCCCCCTACCTACCTTAAGGCTGAAGATGCAAAGAGAGAGAGAGAGAGAGAGAGAGAGAGAGAGAGAGAGAGCCAAGGCTCAAAATGCAGACTTGTGCACGCTGACTTAAGGCTGAAGGCGAGCTGAAGATGCCGAGAGCACAGAGAGAAACAAACCCCCCCCCCCCCCCCCCCCCAACTACCTTAAGGCTGAAGATGCAAAGAGAGAGAGAGAGAGAGAGAGAGAGAGAGAGAGAGAGCCAAGGCTCAAAATGCAGACTTGTGCACGCTGACTTAAGGCTGAAGGCGAGCTGAAGATGCCGAGAGCACAGAGAGAAACACAACACCCCCCCCCCCCCCCCCCCCCACTACCTTAAGGCTGAAGATGCTGAGAGAGAGAGAGAGAGAGAAAACCACACTACCTTAAGGCTGAAGATGATGCTGAAAAAAAGAAAGAGAGACACACACACACACGGCTCAAAATGCGCGCGCACACACACACACACACACACACACACACACACTTCCCACTGACTTAAGGCTGAAGATGCAGCAACAACCAGCCCCTTGAGGTATATCTATGTATATGTATATATATATATATATATATATATATACACCTATAAAAATATGCATGCACACGTCTTCGTCCTGAGACAAAGAACAGAAATGATCATGACGAACTTGTGGCGTCTCTCTTGCCACTCGCTTAAGGCTGAAGATGCTACTCACTTAAGGCTGAAGATGCATCAAAACGAGCGAGCCCTTCAGCTACACCTGAAAGTCTAGACATGTGTGTCATGGGTCCTGATCATCACAAGCTGAAGAACAACGAGAAGGAGAGAGAGGAGACACAATGATGATGATGATGAAGACACCAGTTGCGTCTCACTTAAGGCTGAAGATGCAGGAAGCCTGCCATACGAAGAGATAAGAAAATGAACAGAAAGGATGACGAGGACCTGCTTGCACCAGCTGTGTTGTCTCTCGGGCCGCTCACTTAAGGCTGAAGATGCAGGGGGGGGGGGGGGGGGGGGGGGGGGGGGGGGGGGGGGGGCCAGCCAGCGCCCCCGCCATCCGGGTCCGCATGAAGATATATGCCTGTATGTGCATACCATCATCACGTGATGAAGAAGAGGAAGGAGAGAAAAGACTAGAAATGATGTGGTGATGAGCTGATTATAACAGCTGTGTCTGTCTGGCCACTCACTTAAGGCTGAAGATGTTGCTGGGAAGACTGGCGGCCAAAGATGCAGCACCAAACCCGCCCCCCCCCCCCCCCCCCCCACTCCCCCCACAAAAAAAAAAAAAAGAAAAAAAAAACAGAGACAAAAAAGAACAGTAACAGTAATAATGACAACAACAACAACAATAATAATAATAATAATAATAATAATAATAATAATAATAATAATAATAATAATACGTATAGCAGGAACAATATCACAACAATAACAATGACCATAAAGATCGTAATAACAATAATGATAATAATGATAACAGTGACAGCAACAACAGCAACATACAATTATAACAATAAGAGTCATAATTATAAATAAATAAGTAAATAAATAATAAATAAATAAATAAATAAATACATAAATTAAAATACTGACACTAATAATAACGAACGGAGAACAACAACGATAATTCCGAGAATGTATTGGTAGTAAATGGCAATCGGACAGTGAGAAGAACGACATAAGGAATTCTAACAAGAAGAATCATAATATGTAACAATTGAATAAATAAATAAATAAATAAATAAATAAATACACACACACACACACACACACACACACATACATAAACAACAAGTGGAATAGAGAATAACGCTAATTCCGAGAATATATTGGTAATAAACAATCAGAGAGTAAGATAAGGAAAACACCCCCACCCCCACCCTCCACTCCCCCAAGGAAAAACCATTGGGGGGAGGGGGAGGGAGGGGGGGGGGGCGGCGGGGGAAGGACCTATCAAACGTGACCCTCTGGGCACAAATCACTGTCAGTCATACCAGACTTCTCGGCAAGGCGCCAGAGCAGGAAAGGCGGGGGCGCCGCCATGTTAAGGCTGAAGATTAGGTAGCGCGGCCGTCATGAGCTTCCGCAGCGGGTTGGAAGTTGCTTAAGGTGTGGGAACGGGCGGCGAGCTGAATCGCGGCCGCGTCTCGCCCGGCTGCTCGCCCCGGCGCGTCCGCCCCGTTCCGTACACGCATTCTCCTTCGGCATTTTTCGCGAGCGCTCGGCGTGCGAGGTCTGAGTCGGTGCTGGCGGTAAAGGGTGCGCGCGAGAAATTGATCGATCCCGCCACTCCGGCTGCAGCGCTTCCCGCTTGCGCCGAGTCCCAGCGTGAGTTCGAACGGCTGCCGCGGTTTCTCCGACGGACACGTTGGGTCTCTGCGCGGTCGGCGTCTTGACGGTCCGTAGATGGTGGCGTGCCATCGGTGACGACGGTGGGAGAGCGACCTCGCCGGTTCTCCAACCCGGAACGAGGGCCCTAGGTGCGTGGGACAGGAGGCTCCCTCCCCCTTCGGCCTCAGAAAGAGTAACGCCTGGTTCATCTCGCGAAGGACGCGCCCCCCCCATCGGGTCGTGGTCCGGCACGTGGTAACGAGCAGGCGAGGCGTTCGGGACAGGCTCCCGTTCTCCCCCCCCTGCTAGACCGGCCCTCCCGAGTTTGCTGCTGCTGCCGCTGCCGTCTCGGGGGCTGGCGTCGGTCGGACCGAAGAAGGATTCTCTCGCTTGCGATTGGGCCCTGAATCTTGTTGTCCGCCGCCACCGCAGTCTCTGGTGAAGACCGACTCCGCGCGCTGCTTGCGCCGGCTCGCTAACGCGGATCGCCACCACGGACTCATCATCTGTGAGAGCGGTCCCACCCGGTCAAGCCCTGCATCGGCCGCTGTGCTGGTTCTTCTGTCCGACAAGGGATCAGGAGGAGGAGGACACGCAGAACACGGGTTGCATTCTGGTTGATCCTGCCAGTAGTCATATGCTTGTCTCAAAAAGATTAAGCCATGCATGTCTAAGTTCACACCCTCGTACGGTGAAACCGCGAATGGCTCATTAAATCAGTCGAGGTTCCTAGATGATCCAAATCTACTTGGATAACTGTGGTAATTCTAGAGCTAATACATGCCGACCAGCTCCGACCCCCCCGGGGAAAGAGCGCTTTTATTAGTTCAAAACCAGTCGGGTTCTGCCCGTCCTTTGGTGACTCTGGATAACTTTTTGCCGATCGCATGGCCCCGAGCCGGCGAACGCATCTTTCAAATGTCTGCCCTATCAAATGACGATGGTACGTGATCTGCCTACCATGTTAGCAACGGGTAGCGGGGAATCAGGGTTTCGATTCCGGAGAGGGAGCATGAGAAACGGGCTACCACATCCAAGGAAGGCAGCAGGCGCGCAACTTACCCACTCCTGGCACGGGGAGGTAGTGACGAAAAATAACAATACGGAACTCTTTTGAGGCTCCGTAATTGGAATGAGTACACTTTAAACCCTTTAACGAGGATCTATTGGAGGGCAAGTCTGGTGCCAGCAGCCGCGGTAATTCCAGCTCAATAGCGTATACTAAAGTTGTTGCGATTAAAAAGCTCGTAGTTGGATCTCAGGCATGGGCGCACGGTCCGCCTCGCGGCGGTCACTGTGTGTATTGATTCCCATCCTACGCTTCCCGGTTGTTCAGCCCATGGTGCTCTTCATTGAGCGTTTTGGGTGGCCGGAACGTTACTTTGAAGAAATTAGAGTGTTCAAAGCAGGCAGGTCGCCTGACTAATGGGCATGGAATAAGGAATAGGACCTCG
>JADBJO010036761.1:5000-10585 GCA_016801955.1 Conus betulinus | reverse complement strand
CATGCACGCGTGCGTACGTGTGAGCATGCGTGGGTGTGTGCATGCTTGCGTGCATGCGTGTGTGTGTGTGTGTGTGTGTGTGTGTGCGTGTGTGTGTGTGTGTGTGTGTGTGTGTGTGTGTGAGTGCGCGCGAGCGCGCGCGCGCGCGCACGCACGTGCCTGCTTGGATTTGCCTGAATCGTGATGTCGACAGATGTGGCAGACTTTGAGATTTCCTGATGATGCTTCTCTAACAGCGTTGCTCTAATTTCTTGATCAACACTGCAGGTGTCTGTATTTTCTCAGGCCTGTTTAAAACCAGGATATATTATGAAAGTAAGCCTAAAGTATAATCCTCTCATGCTGTCTCAAACCGGAATGGAACTCCATATCATCATGGTCATTATCCTAATCCTTATCTATCATCATCAGGAAATCTCAAAGTCTGCCACTCTTTATATCCTGCTCTCATAGTGACCTCTGTTTCAATTTCGTCTTCACAGCTATATTCTTGGTAGTTTCGTGTCGACATCACCGATTCAGGCAAATCCATGGGACTGTCGTTGGATGGACATGGTGGCACCCTCCGGGGGCGGGGATGGGGGTAGGGGGTAATATAAGCTGGCTTCTCGATTAAGCAATTATAATCATCAGTAGGAGGATTTGTTGGTGATGTTCTGCGTATCAGAACAAACACCACTGAACACCACCAAAGTGACAAAGCAATGATTGTCGTCAGTGGGGTTTAGTCGGTGGTGTTCTGAGTGTCAGATGATGCTTTACCGAACACCACTGACTTGACCTGTCAGCAGCGCTGTGACTCTTCCAGTGGTTTGCCCCTTGGCGACTTGACATCGATTCACCCTGTGGATTGCCTGTGGCAGGGCTGCAGTGGGCAAATCAGGGTGTGGTTGCAAACTGGGAAGGGGGTGGGTGTGTGGGGTTCGGAATGAATGGCGTGAAGTGAAGTGACACGGAAGATCGAACAAAAAAATGAAAAGAAAAAATAAAAGAAAAGAGAGAGAGAGAGAGAGAGAGAGAGAGAGAGAGAGAGAGAGAGAGCACGGAACTCTATCTGGTTCCTCAGTATTCCAAACGTAATATCTTTTTAAAAGGGTGCGTTACAAAGTTTGATCAATTTTGAATTGAATGAAATATATTGAATAAATGATGTAACGAATGCATATAATGACAGGACATACACATTTCTAAAAGCATACATCCATATTTTCACAGATGTGAACAGTTCTATGTTTAGCTCCCTTTTGTTTTAACTGACATCTATGAGTTAACATCCACTGTATTTATATGTAATTCTCCTTGCTTCAATTCATGCGCACTGTTTATGTATTTTAATGTTTGATTGCGTTGTATTATTTCAAAGATTTTCTTACCAACAGTTTTACTGAGTGTGACGGAATACGAAAACGTATGTGTGGAGGAATATGCATGTGCATGATTTGCTGCAGTTCTGCTCGCTTCGCCAAATGTGATTGGGTCAAACGTGACTGGGTCAAACGTGATTGGGTCAAACGCGATTGGGCCAAACGTAATTAACGTAATTGGATCAAACATGATTGGGCCAAACGTGTGTTTGGGCCTACCACGGCACAACGATGCAGACACCTACTGGGCTATGCTTCCAATGCTTCATATTTAGGAAGAGCGTTTCAAGCCATTTATCTTTGATATAAGTCATTTATTGTAGACATTCCCAGTTTGTCTCTATAAGCACTAAGTTGTATCATTCTGGCTTCAATGAAAACGTATGATGCACTCTTGGAATTTTTTGTAAAGATCTGTTGTAGTTGAATGATGAAAAACTGCCTTGTTAGCTACTTTGCCACAGATCCACTAGCTTGATTCACTACAAATAATAAACACATATAGTGATACTTCGCTACACTTGGTAAGATATATTTATTTGTGGTTTCGTCTTAGGTCTATTTTTAGAAGTGCATTTGTTTATATTTTCCTCTCTGCTTGGCTCAACATTTCTGTAATTGTTTAGTATAATAAAATGGAATTTGATATTTTATAGGTTCTTAAGCTTGATATAACTGTATGCGTATGTAATGCAGTAATTTTAAGCGATAAGAACTTTTAGAAAATGTCAATTTTTACGATGTTGAGAATGTTGCTGAAACTGGTAATGGCTGATTTGCGGACATCACGCTTTAGCGACGTTGATATTCAGGAGACAACTTAACAGGTGTTACGAATGTCTATTGATCTGTCAAGTATGGAGAAAATGCCAACATCAAAATTCACTATTGACTCACACATGTACGCACAGGCACATACACACACGCAGGCGCAAAGACCCAGACGCAAACAGCCAAACTTAAATGAAAAGCCTGACCGACTTTCGTACACTTGTGAGTTTGAAAAAAAAACCCACCACCACCACCATCACCACCACCACCAAACCACAACCTACTAAGACCCTATTACCCCATCCTCCCTTAACGTCAGTCATTAGTTGCGGAGGTGTTTTGTGACGGATCATACTGATCCAAAGGACTCCTCCACATCAAGCTGACAACAGTCCACATGAACTTGTCGATACCCATGACACGAATTTACCAAGAGCACAGACGTATGGAGGACATCAACACTGACCTCATCACGAGAACAGGACCGGAATGGCCACAGGATTTTAGACATTTTCTTTTTTTATATGCTGATGAATGAGGATAAGGATGAAGGTGACCAGGCCAGCCCCTATGAAACTGGTTAGTACAGTGGACCACAGGCTGGAAGGTTGTTGGTTTGTTTCTCATCACTGTCATTCGTTTGTAGGATTTTTCTGCCCTGACTGGCTAGTGCCAAGACTTGAGTTTGGAATTGGCCCATATGAGGAGATCTAAACCATATAGTCAAATTTAGAAAGAGTGGGGGTTAGTTGCCGCCAAGGACATTGACAAACAAAGTACAGGACAAGACACGATGCATTTCGACCTCTTGGGTCTTCTTCAAGTAAAAAAAAAAGGATAGATCACATTTAACATTTAGGACAGTACAAACAAAGAACGAAGAGAGACTTATCTGATGTTCATGTAGTGTGCTGTGAAGAAACCATATAGTCAAGTCTCATTCACTTAATGGATGCAGGTCTATGGTGCTGCTAAAATTTCCTTACAAAGCTGCAGACGTCTGTATCTCTCGGGCCTGGTTGATGCAATGTGTGTATTACGAAAGAAAGTATAGAACACAGCCCTGTTATGTAGATTCTGAGAGGAATGCAGCTCTACAGCATCCCTTTCATCATCATCATCATCATCATTGATCAGCATAAAAAATGTCTCACATTCCGTGGCCCTTCAAGCCCTGATCTTGTGAGGACTTGAGTTTTGATAACATCCACACATCTGTACTGTAGGGGACTTCGTACCATCAGTATCAGCTAGTTCATAGGCATTGTTGTTAGGCTGACATGATGGTGTCCTCTGGAGGGAGAGGGTCACTCACTCTTACTACACAACTAACAAATGTCATCAGCAAGGAGCTTAGCAGGTGTCCTCCTGGGCATATTGGATCAGAACAGACACCACTGAACACCACCAAAATGATTCAGCAGCAGCGTAGTGTCTTCTGTAGTGGATGTCTCCTGATGTTTTGACATTGACCTCTCACTGCCAGAGCTGCGATGGCACAAACCAGACTGTGACTGTGAGTGGGAGTCGGAATGAGCAGCATGGAGGACATTGCCACTGAGGTGGTATAAAAGATTAGACAGCTGCTTCTTAAACACATCGCTTTTTTTAACAAAGAAAAGGCACTGTCAAATAACCACGCCTGTCTTCACTGTTACTGTCCTAATATTCCAAGCTCATCGCTGTGAAATTACATCATCATTTACGTTACAGATGACAAGCACACCACACCTGGACGATACCAGTCACGTGGGGCACTGTGCCCATAGCTTTGCACACAACTAATGGTGGGCGCAGTTTGAAGAGGCCGTTATCGATTTATGGCCCTGATTTAGCCAAAGGCACTGACGTCTATTGCCACGTTTGGTCCTCAAAACAGCAAGGAATTCTGGCATTAAAGGTACGCCCTGATTTGGAGATTTAGTAGCTTTGGTCCTCAATGTAAATTCGGCAAATAAGCAGATTGTGTTTGAAAGAAAATGCACAGTTATCATCTTTGATACTGAGCCAAGATCTGATGTTGATGAATTATTTTGTCCATGGAATGGAGCAATAGAAAACATCGATTTGGCCAAACAATATTGACTGGTTCAAAGATGAAACAACTTTTCAAACGCCATCAGATTTACAACAATGGAATTAATTACTGTTTGGAGTGGAGACACTATCTGCCACACTGGCCAGTGTTAATGATATTCAAGTGAGAGGCAATAAGCAGCTTCATCATCTTGGTTGCTTAATGGGAGTGTTCAACATACTCCCAACAGCAGGTCTGATGATTAGACGTTCAAGAAAGATTCCAAGAAGTTAGCTTTCTGGAGCATGTGAGTGATTGTTGAGTGAAATTGAAAAAGAACAAAAGCAAAATAACTGACCGCCAAAATAAGGAACAAACCAATTACAAATAAACACAACGCGTTTCGACCTATTGGGTCCTCTTCAGTCAGGACAAATAACATTCAAAACAAAGAAAAAAAAGAACGAACAGTCACTTACCTCTTCAACATGGGAGCAAAATTTTAGTTTAAAAAAAACAAACAAAGAATATTTTGAGCCCATTAAGGCAATTTCCATGCCTTCAAAATACCTCAGAGCAGGTCATTAGTTCACTACACAGACCATACAATCTAACCCAACTTCAGTCTGGGAATTACAGGAATTCTTAGACATGGAGGGCTCTGTTCCTGTGAGGATACCTATTCACCCGTTGAGTCTTCATGAGCGCAAGCAAGCGATCTCGCAAACGTTCTGTCCAGGTCTCAGACACAATAAATCATGCCATATAATCTTCAGCAGATACCGCGCCCAACATACCTGAAGAGGAAGGGTGTGGACGGCGAATGGATGTAGTGTCAGTGGGTGGAATTCACATAGTTTCATCTGCATTGTAATTTTCAAAAGTGTTTCTACTAGCGCCTACTATAGTTTCACGTCCAGTTTGTGCTAACCGTCACTTTCTCAATGCCGAGCATAATTCAGCTGTTTTGCTTGGGGCACACCTCTATTGTTGTCGAGCTTGTAGTAGTTCAGTACCCATTGAGCCGTTGTCAGGAACATTCCTGTCACTCTGCTGTTTCTACTTAGAAGACCGCAGGGACAGACCTGCTTCTTCTACTAGCCTTCCATGGTGCCAGCAACTGCTGGTGGTGCTGGCTGCACACCAAAAGTGAGTGCGCCAAAGCCTGACTTAAGGAGTCGAGTATTTATAGCCTGGCAAAATTAGATTGTTTAGAGAATTGTTATTATGCCTGAAGGTTGGTTTACCTTCCTTTCTTCCATGTGCCCATCAAGGTACATGCCAGGTGGTTCCATGCAGACAGAGTAAAATGAAAGGAGTGGGACTACTTTGGAGAAACTACCTGGCGCAAAGATAGGGTCACGGGTGAATGCAAAGGCCTGACATGTCGCGTCAGGTAAGGGGTAGCTCATGTATTTCTAGACTGTGAATGA